>NW_019059701.1:312548-343171 GCF_000696155.1 Zootermopsis nevadensis | reverse complement strand
GGGCGGGGGGGGGGGGTTGTCCTTGTTCATGTTTTCATTGCATTCATTTAAAACACAGGTTTCTGCATCGTAACAAACACAGGACAAATGGCGTGTGTATTTTCCTGTGTGCGAGATTTTTTAATTTAATTGCAAAAATTGTGATCGGTTTTCCTAAGTGAAATCTAATTTTGTGCTTTCGAATTGAGAGCTCCATTACATGTCAAAATTCCCCTGGGGATAGCGGCAGTGTACCTGCTTTTTCTCAGAAACCGGGATGGGAAATATCATCCATTACGTCATGGCTCATGTGACTTTGTACGTCACGTCGAGCAGGACCAATAATTTTTCTGCTCTGAAGTACACAACAAGCCATTGCGCTCAGGAACTGTTGCCAAATACACGCTTCCTCGCGTGTGATCTGTATGTGTGTGTCCCAGAGTCAAATAATCTGACAAACTCCATGTAGCATCTTGAGAGCCTCCTCTTCACTCAGACTGACAAAAAATTCCGCACATTTCATGGCTGTTCTGAGCTATACTCGAAACCACGTTCTTCCTCATACCCTCCCATCTTGACTCTTTCATCCTTGTAAGATTTGAGGTTTTCAGAGCGGTGAGTCTGAAGATTTCTGTCTTCTGCGTTGTTGCGCTGTGTAGTCTGGTCGATCTTTACCAACGTTTCAGAGGTCCTACTGCCTCCATCATCAGGGCGATGAAGATTTCTGTCTTCTGGGTTGTTGCGCTGTGTAGTCTGGTCGATGTTAACCAACATTTCAGAGGTCCTACTGCCTCCGTCATCAGGGCAACCACCCAGAAGACAGAAATCTTCTTTCATCCTTGCCTTTCGACCAAAACTTTCTTACCTTTCACCTTTATTTCATCACTGATCTAACAAACTAAGAAGTTCTTCCTTTTGTAGTTTCACTATTTTTATTTTAAGGCACGCGGTATGGGGGCGCTGGTGGGGAGAGTTCGTATACCTCCTGCTCGCTCATGACCGGGGTATTAGGCGGGGGAGGAGGGGTTGAGTTGTCACCCTCGGGGAAAGTACCCCCGGGTATCCATTGGGTAGGAGAGTGGGTGGGCCCCAGGGTCGGTGGACTCAGACGATGAAAGAAATATCCTTTGTCTCTGTCGGGATCGAAGCCTGGCCGTCAGTATAGACCTACTGACTGAGCTTCTCCGACTCCCTCATATTATTATTATACCATAGTTATTGACTGATGTTTTTGTGCCTGGCTGTAATTGGCCTTGTTTGGCTGTTGTCATGCAATAATAAATGAAATGCATTTGTGATAGGTCATTCAGTAAAGTGATTGTCTGTGGACTGGAACAGCAGGATTCGATTCTGGGCAGAAGCATTCGGATTTATTTCTCGATCACCATGACGAGGACTCCTCGTGGCTAATCTCGCTTCGTGTCCAAAAAGTTCTGAGATTCTGGGTGCTGCCGTAGATCTAGTGTCAAGGTTAGAAATGCGTGAACTTTGAAGTCATCATTGCTTGGAGTCAAACAAGGAAGTGACTTCATTGTTGATGTTGTTTTAACTGAATATGCAGACACAGGCAGTTTCCGAAACTTCGTAACTTGAGAATTGTAAATTTTAATACGCAGAAAATTGGTAATACCGAGAATAAATTTCCCAGCATTGCTGTAGATTTGCTTTGGGCTACTCTCCTCTCGTGCCCTTACTGTTGGCTGTGGTGTGGTCTAAAACTTAGTTTGACTGTGGGTTAGAATGTTATTTTATCGTTTAACAGACGAAAAGTTTAGAAATTGCTGTCAGAACTACCATCCTCAATCTGACGATTTCGTAAATACTGGTCGTATATGTGAAATGCGAGTCCTTTGCATGTCTGAAATGTGTACCTAGTGAGTGGATAATTACAGTGCAAACAGTAGTATTAAAAAGACTTAATGGATATGAAGACAAATTAAATTCTGTTTACAAAATTGTAACTGGTGTTTCGAACCTCACGCTTTCTGCTCACATGGTTGCGTACCAGAGGTTCTTTAAGTAATTATTGTTTAGCACTGAGTAAACTGATAATAATTAAATCTCTTTTCTCGTCTGTTTTCCGTAGGAAGGAAAGGCTAATGGTACTGCGTCCGTTTTTGTGCGTATCCGTGTTTCTCGGATTTTTATGAACCCTCGTGTGAATCTTATGCCATTGGATGTTACCCTACCGAAAACTTCTTGCCATTACTTGCCATAAATAAAATGTAAGAGCCATGAGGACCCTGAACTTGATCAACAGCAGCGCCACTTGATGCAGATAGTAAAAAAATTGTGCGTGGTTAAAGATCTTAAGTGGAAACATGGCAACAGCGAGAAACACTTATCTGTGTTGGCCGGACGCAGGACCAGAAGTCCGTCATTTGAATATATGCGCCCTAAAGGAAGTTTCGTTTTGTGCTGTTGTTTTGTTTCGAAATGTTTACAGAGGTTTATGTATAAGTCTGTGCAATCTTTGGATGAGAAACTAACAAGTAGGTTTGTTGCTCATCTTATTTACAAAATATCACGTGTCATATGCCAGTTTCTTCAAGTTAACAGTAAGGTCCGTCGTAGGGATTGGTCCCTCCGGGAATCCCTTCGCCATCTGGTGTCTTGCTACGAAATCTTCGGTATATCTGCCAACAAATTGCATACTTCAAGACCACGAAAGGACGTCACCCCTCCCCGTTGCTGGTACTCGCCTGGGCCTTGCTTTTCGTTTTGCAACTGTGTAAGGTTTTACTGTGACCTTGAAGCATGTAATTTGGTGGCGACTACTAGAACTATGTGCAGGAGGGGAAGAAGGTTGGGTTATTTGAAAGTTTCTTTTTCTAAATTCACTGCCTACCCAACCGCACGAATGCTCGAAAACACACGGTATTTAACAGTTCAGTCCCAAACCCCAAAGATAACTCAGCAATTCGATAAAAGATCAGTCGGTTAATGTTGTTTCAAGGAGATAATCGCTGGTTACTCTGAGATTGTTGTAAAAGAAATACGCTCTATGGGTAAAATGCAGAGTTATTGAATGTTAAATTTCATGATGTACGATATGTGACATGGGTACTTCAGCGCCGTGTTCTAGTGGCAACTTTCCTATCGGGCGTGTTAAGCATGTAATCAACTTATTGTTCACAGGCGTAATTCTTTTACAGCTTGTACGTCGTTCCGTAGTAACCGATAGTCAGAAATGCCTTTTAATTTCTACGCTGTCAGTGAAGCCTTGCCAAGGGAACTGTCAGTTGACAACAGTCGGTTTCCAGACGGTGATTCTAGCGGACCAAATTCACGCTCCAGCATTGTCCAATCCCAAACTTTTTCGAAA
This sequence comes from Zootermopsis nevadensis, assembly GCF_000696155.1. The sequence continues at coordinate 339,867 of NW_019059701.1, read as the reverse complement.
TAATTTCAATTTCATGCAGACAACAAATTTTAATGAGTTGTATATATCGGAAATGAAACTAATCAATTCTTATTTATTTTCGCCCGCTAAATTCGAAAATGACAATAAAAAAGCTTAGTTAGTTCGCGTTTTGAAGATATTTTGTACTTTGTAAAATATCACCAATAAATTCGTCCATGTGATATGCAAATATTTAAAAATTTTCGCCTACCTTATAGACGTTGTCTTTCGGCCTTTGTTCTGTATTTTACCTCAGGGGCGTCTCTTACCACCGACCAGCAGTAATCAGCTCCATTCCCCCTGATAACGCCTTTCAAGAGTGTAAATATCTTGGTGAAATCGTTCGCCATGTTCATCACTAACCGATCCAAGATTATCAAGGAAAAAGTCCAAGTGAGAGTGGAGGAAATGCATTTTAAGAGACATTGCACCCCATTTTACTGTAAGCTTTCAACAATTTGTCTACTAATTCCTTATAGTTTGGCGCCCTATTGTCTCCAAGAAAATTCCTAAAAACTGACTTGAAGGATTCCCATGCATTTTTCTCCCCTCCCGTCAAAATGTCAACAAAATGTTCATCAACAAGCAGGTTTCTTATTTGGAGACCTACGAAAACTCCTCCACTCTTTTGGGTTATGTTCTATATGCAGGGCATCCATAAGACCATCTTCGTCATCACGAAATACGAGATCATCTTGCATGGAAATTTTTTTTTGTAAAGTGATCTGACGAACGCGATAACAGGATATTTTAACATTTTCTTCAAGTACATTCCATTGCCTAAGTCGCTATCCTAGGAACTCTGCCTTATACTTAGGCAAGTCTAAATCTCTCACTAGATCATCCAGTTTGCTTTGAGTTACTCTGTGAGATGTAGAAGGTAACGTTTCTGGTACAAACTCTTTATCTTGAGATGCTGATGATCTTGGAATGGCGTCTGATGGTGGTGATGGTGAGCTTTCTTCGCCGCAATCAGCTGTGTAGGAGGTAGGAGGGACAGGTACAGGTAGCTCATAGATGAAAGCATGTTTTTTCTTATTGTTTATGCCGATGACAAGAGGAATCATACAGAAGTAGCAGTCGTTTACGTGGTTATGCGGTTCCCGCCACACCATGGGCACAGCGAAGGGCGTGGATTGCATTTTTCATTTTAGCCACTCACGTAGATTTGTAGAACACTTCAGGCAGCAAATATAGGATGCCCATGCCCTGTCCATGTCACCCAATTTGCCACCAAAATAAAGGCGGGACGCTTTCTTAACGATGGGGACCAAGTTTCGGTTTTGTGATTTAAAAGTCACTTCTCCACAGATATAACAAAAGTTGTTATGATTATTGACACATTCACGCGACATTTTGTATATTTTTAGTGTTACAAATATCTCATTTAAGTACTCACATCGACGTTTTTGCTGTCTACGACGTAAGTATTGTAAGACGAAGTGAAACACAAAATCCGCACTCCACAAAACACTTGTTTTTACCAAACAGAACTGAACCAATTTATTAATCATCCCTTAGGGATGTTGACTAGACCTGCAGGAAACAATAAAACCTTCTCCATCCTTCTACAGGCTGTTTCTGAAGTAAGTAGTCCATTACAATTCTGAAAATTAGGAAAATTGAGCGAAACAGCTCGGTATGAATATCTTCGAAATGCGAACCGATCACGCAAAATCAATGTCATTTTCGTGTTTAGCAGCTCAAGATTAGTAAAAATTGTTTAGTTTCATCTCCGATATATTATTATAATAGTTGCCCAGTTAGTCAATAAATTACGTACAGTCATAGAGTGGCTAAGGAAAGAGGCCTGTATTAATGTAACGATAACTAACTTTCACTTCGTACTACAACCAAATGTGAAAAAAAACCAAAAATGGACAATGCATATAGGCCTAATAATTATGGTGTTATGTCACAGACCATTCGGGAAACATTAATACTGAGCCCAATTTGTTAGCATCGGCAGCATGTGAAGTGATTAATCTACGTGGTTGATAAAGAATTTACAATTACAGAGTAACAAACTAACGTACTTACAAAGCAAAATGTTTGGTACTAAAAATTTCCAATACATTGTCAGCGGAGATATGCCTGTTTTGAAATTCACAGTTTTTTCATTGTTTTGAAACAGTTATGGGTGTGTAAGTGATTTTATTTTGTTAACATTAATTAATAAAAAGAAGGAAAATAAATACATTCGTCATCCAAGAGAAATGTTTTATTTGTGGGATGAAATTTACTGTTTTTTACAGCAGAATTCACTTGGCTCTGGAAATTGTGAGGACACAATGAAGGCTTGAGTACAAAGTATTCAATTAAGTTATTAAATAGTGTACAGACATTTTCGTTTCTGACGAGGTAATTCAGTGTTCTTTTAATTTCAGACACAGTACTTCTATTATAACCAGAGTAAAACAACAGGCTTTCAGTAGAGTCGCTATGGCCTGTTTTATTACGGGCTGCAGTTGGGGGGCGAGGCGTGATAGGTCTAATATTAAGAGTGTGACTGCGTCAGATATAACTGCCGTTTGTGACATGCAAACTTCGTTTCATGCATCTGTTCACAATTGAACACAATCGTTAAGATCTCTGTGTAGGATTTGAGGTTTTTAGGGCGGCGAGTCTATCCTCTGGGTTGTTGCGCCGTGTAGTCTGGTAGATGTCCACCAACGTTTCAGAGGTCCATGCTGTCTCCATCATCAGGCCCTGTGTAGTCTGGTAGAAGTTTACCGACGAGGCCCTTTGACTTAACGACGTTTTTGAGTATGGGTTGACTGTTCCAAGATTCTATCAATAAATACAGTATTTTGAAGCACCAGATCATACAGTGTGACTGTTAAATACAGGCATGGAAATAAATACGTTCCTCATATTACTCTGTTACACGCACAGATTTGTTGTTCCTGAGATAAAATTTAGTCATTACAGTGATTAAGTTGCGGGCTGGAAGACCGATGTTTGATTCCCAGCAAGGGCAGAACTTTTGTCTTATTACCATATCCAGACTGACTCTGGGGCCCACACAGCCTCCTGTCCCATGGTTGGCGGGGGCTTTTACTCTTGAAATATACCGGCCAGAAGTTAATTTTAGACGTCGGAACAAACAGGCTTTTGTTGACGAAGTTACTGTTCAGTTAAACCCCGTTAGAGCGCCATACTACCAGTGTTGGCGTTAACGCGGGAGAGGCTATAATTGAACCCCCCTCTACCCTACAGAGAATAACCTGAATACTGAAGCTGATTTACTTATAAAAGAGAGAAATAGGTGACAATATTTTGCTGGTTTGCACTGGATATTGTTCTTTGTAGGCACGCACGCCAGCACTGAACCTGCCCATTTCCTCACGACAGACATTCACAGATGATTATTTAGTACGCTCCTTTATCTGTGTAGCATTTAGCTTCCTTAGTGTGTCCAGCCTGGCGATTGTATTCAAACTAAAGTGTGTTTGCGTGCTGTGTGTTAATTACTCAAAGCGTGCGGGGAAAAAAAACTTTCATTACGAAAGAGTCCATACACTGTCAAACAAAAAAAATGGTGGATCCGTTAACTGTCCACCAGAATTCTTGGAATGTTACCTGTTGGCAGAGTATTCCGGGCAGTTTCCGTGTTCAAATGAACACCCTTCCCAGTAGCCTGCTCTAACTGGATTTGGAATATCGCCGTTTGTAATAACACTTCTCCCTTCCCGAGGCGCTAAAGTAGTTTCTTACCTGAGTACTTGGTTTTATTTCTTAACGCAGAAGTAATCGGCATTTATACAACTGGTACAGCTTGTACGGTAGATTCCGGTTAATTGGTCCGTCGTTTAATCGGGGTAGCCGTTTATTTTGGACAAATCTTAAAACAACAAACCTTTTTAACACTTTACGTAGAACTTAGCATAATTGGGGCAAAGTTATCTCGTCCCGATGTGTCCCAATCAACCGGAATCAACTGTACTATATACCCATACTACGCAATATAAACATAAAGATTTGTCTATAACTACAAATTCTTATTATTGTAAACAAATGATTCAGGTTTTAAACTACGCACATGCACAATGGTGTATTGTGTGTCACAGAGTCTCCTGCTGATGTGGTCATTACAGTGATTAAGTTGCGGGCTGGAAGACCGATGTTTGATTCCCAGCAAGGGCAGAACTTTTGTCTTATTACCATATCCAGACTGACTCTGGGGCCCACACAGCCTCCTGTCCCATGGTTGGCGGGGGCTTTTACTCTTGAAATATACCGGCCAGAAGTTAATTTTAGACGTCGGAACAAACAGGCTTTTGTTGACGAAGTTACTGTTCAGTTAAACCCCGTTAGAGCGCCATACTACCAGTGTTGGCGTTAACGCGGGAGAGGCTATAATTGAACCCCCCTCTACCCTACAGAGAATAACCTGAATACTGAAGCTGATTTACTTATAAAAGAGAGAAATAGGTGACAATATTTTGCTGGTTTGCACTGGATATTGTTCTTTGTAGGCACGCACGCCAGCACTGAACCTGCCCATTTCCTCACGACAGACATTCACAGATGATTATTTAGTACGCTCCTTTATCTGTGTAGCATTTAGCTTCCTTAGTGTGTCCAGCCTGGCGATTGTATTCAAACTAAAGTGTGTTTGCGTGCTGTGTGTTAATTACTCAAAGCGTGCGGGGAAAAAAAACTTTCATTACGAAAGAGTCCATACACTGTCAAACAAAAAAAATGGTGGATCCGTTAACTGTCCACCAGAATTCTTGGAATGTTACCTGTTGGCAGAGTATTCCGGGCAGTTTCCGTGTTCAAATGAACACCCTTCCCAGTAGCCTGCTCTAACTGGATTTGGAATATCGCCGTTTGTAATAACACTTCTCCCTTCCCGAGGCGCTAAAGTAGTTTCTTACCTGAGTACTTGGTTTTATTTCTTAACGCAGAAGTAATCGGCATTTATACAACTGGTACAGCTTGTACGGTAGATTCCGGTTAATTGGTCCGTCGTTTAATCGGGGTAGCCGTTTATTTTGGACAAATCTTAAAACAACAAACCTTTTTAACACTTTACGTAGAACTTAGCATAATTGGGGCAAAGTTATCTCGTCCCGATGTGTCCCAATCAACCGGAATCAACTGTACTATATACCCATACTACGCAATATAAACATAAAGATTTGTCTATAACTACAAATTCTTATTATTGTAAACAAATGATTCAGGTTTTAAACTACGCACATGCACAATGGTGTATTGTGTGTCACAGAGTCTCCTGCTGATGTGCTATAACAGTGGTATTCAACCTTTTTTGTTCACGTACCCCCAGATATAATTTCTCGTCAACTTTGTACCCCCAAAGTTGTTGGTGTATAATTCAAGTTATACGTAGTATATAATCTACATCTTAAATAAATTACATTACTGATTATTCAGTGTTTATCATATATTTTTTTTTTTTTTAAATTTCACGTACCCCCTAAGATGTCTTCGCGTACCCCAGGTTGAGTACTACTGTGCTGTAACATAGAGAAAATTATTCTCGTATGTCTTGCAGTAGCAGCTCCGTCATGATGTATCGGATGGAATTCTGACTGCTGAAGAAACAGTGGAAAGAATTAAATATATCAACCAAAATACGTGATACATTTCTTTTCTAGAGAACAATGGAGCCTTCACAGATGTCTCAAGTAATGAACATTAGAATAGAACGGCTGAGGAATACGGAATGTAAACTCGTAAACAATATGTTTATCTTTATTATTAAAACTTTATGACAGCATTATTATATATATAACTAATTATCCAAATAACTGATAATAGAACTTGGTTCGTTATCAGTAATATCAAAGCCTAACACTGGACATCACATATTTACCTAAAACCAATTCTGATATCTGCCACCCAACTTCATCATCCAAGTGGCTACTATGGAAGGAATTTCATCACCAAAACTTTGGATGCATTTCTGTATTAAATTCTCTGTACTGTATTTTCAAATGTAGTCCCAAAAGATAAATGAACATGAAAATAGAAGTATATGAAGGGGTAAAGATATATTTTACAAATGTGTTGTTTATTATTTTGAATGCCATAAATTCCGTTGCCAGGTAAACTGCACAATGTTTATCAAATTATTGTATTTTGGTAAATATTTACCATAATGAAAAACAGTTTTCATAAACTCGTAAGTCTAGTTGAGATTCATATTTCAGACTATCTATCTTCATTTAAAACAAGGGTTAAATTGGATCACAGGAAACAAAATTGAATTTATTCCATAACCTGTTGTGCAGAATGCTAATAACAAGTTTCTTTGAGTTTTGTTTAGTAGTTTCGTAGATGAATTATACAGACAGACGGACTCGATCTCTCTCGTATGCGTTCACATCATGTGCTTTGGGCAAAGAATAAGTAACGAAAATTAAGGGATTCTGACTTTCTCGCACTTAATTTTTATTATCTGTATAATTTGATAAATGTCACCTGAACATAAATAATAGCATTGAATATTTAATTACGTTTTGTTTTGTTTCTTATCTGTAAGTTAACAGACCAAAGTTTGGATATAATTTTCAAAATTATTAACAATTGAACAGTTATAGTTACACTACAAGTCATGTGAGTTATTCTTTAATTTTCAGAGATATTATTTTGTTGCTTGTAAGATAATTTTAAACTATTATAAAAGTGATTTATTTTATTTTTCTGTCAACACAAGGGAAGATGAATGCCCCTATTTCTACATCTGTATATATTTCTGAAATTAACTTTTGGCTGGTGTTTCTACAAAATATTTTTCCTCTGGGGGTTTATCTGGATTTTCTGTAGTTTATGTGTATCGAATCTAGTGCGGACTTTCCTGTAATTATGTCAGCCCAGTTTCTTAAACAGTAGAAAACATTTCATATGACAGTCTATTTCCCTGTAATGCATACATCATGTACACTTCCAACTATGATATATGTTCTTACTGCATGAACATCGTTTTACTATTATTTGTTAACTGGGAACGACCCGTTCTTCAAGCGCCTGAGCACTGCGGATCCCAACTTTTCGTTGGTTTGATCTATAGACTCCTTGGACGAGTATTTGTTAACAACTACATAATTTCACATAAAATAGCAATATTTTTGTTTAGTTGTAAATTTTTTAATAAAATCAGTTGCAGGCAGAAGTGGAGCGTTAATGATAGCCGTGTTAACCCGGCCAACACTGAGAAACTGAATTATCGTGATTTTATTTACAAAATCTTTGTTGTCCTGTGATCGTGCATATTGGAAGACGAAGTACTATGTACTGGCAACATTTTTACAAACCTTGTCTCGGGATATGTCAAACACTTTTGAACAAGTCACGCACCGTAACTGTTTGTTGATAAATATTGTGTTCGAGGTATCGTAATCGACTCCGTAATCCAATCTCATAACCTGTGCTCTAGCGGTGAATACGCGAATTGTAGTGGAGTGTCGTGCGATGCTCTGACGGCGAGAACATAGTCTGTTGCCGGCAGAGTTTTAGGCCTACTGCCCTGCTCACAGAGGAATATCGCTACGTTTATTCAATTAGTGTCACACTGTTAATCTTTACTTTATTTATAAGTGTATGTTTAGGATGTTGTATACTTATAACGTTATATGTACAGTGTGAAGTGTTTACCGGTGACCGACTTGTTGTACCTCTGTGTTGTACCGGTTCATATTGTGCCAGTGTTACCATATATTTAAAAACTTTGAAATTATACAAGTTTATTAATCATTACTTGCCGGAAGATTTTATCAAGAAATTATACTTTTACACGTAATGTGCTCCATAGAATTGTCGGAATGGAATACTGCAGTTGTCACAAGAAAAGAGCTATGTAGCCAGTACCAGGTAAGCAGGAAACATAACCACATTTATATCTTCGTACTTATAGACGTGAATTGTTTTGTAATTCAGCAGTTTGTATAATCCGTCCTTTTCAGTGTCTTTAAACCGCTAAGAATTATATGAATATTCAAATATATGTATATGTTTCATAATTTTTACTTTCTTTCGCAATGCTTAATTCTGTATGGTGTTGGCCTTGAAGAACCAACCCGTGCTTGAGGTATTGTGAGTGGGACTTCGTGCCTGACAAACATTTGCTGCTAGAATTTTCTCGCAAATGTGGTCCCTGTTTATGGGCTTTGTTACCATGAAGATCTGTGCTGTATTTCCGACGTTTCGGAAAATAACCTTACCTTCTCTACCTTCGAGGTGGCCGCTGGTGGGAATTTTTCCGATATGTGGACGTGCACGTTGGAAAGCAAATTAGAAAACAACGTAATATACAGACCGTGCCTAATAGTAACGAATATTTTAAAAATATTTCACGCCTTAAATACTGTACATTAGAATAACAGCACTGCACTGGATTTAAAGAAACAGTAACTTGAGATAATGCTTTTCTGGTAGAGTTAAAAATCAGTATCGTTTTGTCTATTTTACATTGTAGCTTGAGAATTTAAAACAGTATTTTACACGTTGTTTGTTTTTATGGTCGTGAAATGTCTTTTCCTCTAAGAGAAGAACATAAATTACAAATGTTTGAAAATAAAGTGCTAAGAAAAATAATCTGATTTAAGAGGAATGAATTAAGTGAGTGTTTGCCTTGTTAAGGTAGTGAAATCAAACTAGGTGTGATTTATCAGGACACACGTTCAGATCTGTGAAAGAATAAATACAGAAGGAACTTCATTCCGGAAACCTTTAGAAAGATGAAGGATGAGTAGGTCTAGCTCATATAAAATATTAAAATATTGTAATATTTGATGAAAATAAAAATGATGTATTACTTGGTAGGGAGGACGAGATTTATTTGCTATTAGGTTACGTGGATGTGAAGTTCCTGGGTTCTGGAGAATAATTTTGATGAAAATATCATGGCCATTATAAGAATTACTTGGAGAAGAATAACCCTTATGAACAAAAATGGATTTCTGGCAGTAACGTATTTATATGTTGTGTTGTTTTATGACGCTTTGTTGTCACCAGAGCTTATGTAGAGTGGATCTGGAGGAATGCTGGTCACAGACGTAACCTGTTTCATGGTATCTCAGCAGGGAGCAGTAACCCTGAAAAATTGAAGAAATTTACAAATGCAAATTGTCATTCGTAATACTTTGTGGCCAGGATTCGAGACTGAATTTAAGGACTTTTCGGTATGGTGGGTGGTGATTTTGTCAGTTGAGCGGTGGAGTGTCTGAGGAACTTTTGTCAGCTGACATTTTAGTGTCAGCTTCAGAAATAAAAAAATATCCTTTTCACTCATTCTTTGTAGAGACGTATAGAAGTTCTTCTAACATAAAGCAAGCACATATTTGTGTGTGTAGGCTGCTTTGTAATGCATGCATGCATATTTGATAGGGAATAACTGATTTTATTAAACAGTTGAAGAAGACTGGCTTTTGAGATGTTGAACCATGTAGTATGGTCATCTCCTCCATGATGGAGGCAGTGACCACGTCTGAAACTTCGATTAAAATCGACCAAACTATATGACGCTACATTCCAGAAGATAGTGCCCTGAGAACCTTAAATATCACAAATATATACTTGTTTGCTGTGTTTGGCTAAAGAATTGGAAGAATTCTGGGGAAAAAATGTATTTAATCAATTGGTTCATTGTCTGAAGAAGAATGAAGTAATTTTATGTTCTTGACACAGTTGCTGTCTCTCTAGCGTGTCTGTGTATTTTTGTGATATAATTGATATTATTACGAGCGATGGTGTTAAGGCCCAGTTGAATTTTTCTCAGGTTGTGATTTGATCCTGTGTCAGCACTGACAAATAGCTGTTGATAATTTTATTTCCGTATTACGTAGAGTCAAAATTTATGCTATTAAGGTGACTAAATCGAGAATGGGATGGGAATGACATGTAGCTTGTACGACAGACAATTAGAAATAGATATACAGGTTTAAATGAAAACTGTGAAGTGATGAGGCGAGGTTGGAGACCTAAAAATAGATGAGAGGATAATATTAAAAGTGGTATTAAGGAAAAACGGGGTACAAGGTTGTGGACTGGATTCAGTAGGGTCAGAGGTTAATAAATCGTTTTAAAATGTTGCAGAGTTCTGTGTTTGAGAACGAAAATTAACAAATCAAAATGACATTCGCAAAGATGTTAAGAGAATATTGTTATTCTGACAGCTCTTACTGCTGTTTAGTTCAAAATCTTTTTATCTTTATTTATACGTTTTGGATTTTTTGTTTTGTGTTGTCTAGACCAATATGAACTTAGCAGTTCATACGAAAAGCTTTTGGCTAAGCACCGTGCATAGAAAAACATAAGAATTCCAGATTTTCGGAGGCTGTAGGAACCATATATATCTTCTGAGTCGGAAGGAGACGAGCCGAATATCTGATGGGATAGAACGACTCCAACGAACTGTGAACTTATCGTCGCCTTTTGATATAATTTGTCAGGAGAATTATGACTTAGTTACTCGACTTAGGCCCTTGTTGAAGTGAAATAGTCCTGATATTTCATGTAGGTAAACTGTCTTAACCACGAACCACCTTTTTTTCTAAGTGCCAGCCAGGTATAAGTTTGCTTACCCACTACAGCATACTCTGACGGTCCGTTGAAGTAATGGTCCAGGAAAGAAGAACGTTACGTGTATTTTCGGAAGACAAAGACAGGGCCAGAGAGAGGAAAATATTTTGAAGTTTAGAAGAAACTGGACAGGAGAAGTTTCTGGGGACATAGTGAGGTCCCTTGGTACAGAAGATAGTTAAACCGCAGTGGTTAGTATATGTACCAGTTACTCGTTCAACAGATTGGTATTTACGTACGCGTTTTGAATTGTTCAAAGATAAGACGACAAGTACTCTTAAATGTTCTGTACACGTTCGTTATGTGGTGCTATGGTAGAGGAGCAAATAGTATTTTACCTTGTCTTTGAGTCCGCGGTCCTGTGTTCCGTAAGTACAAATAGTCTTGGACAAACTATCCAACCCCTCTTTGGCCATTGAACTAAGATCTGGATGTTTGAACATTGTTCTCATATATTCATGATTGTATTTTCTTGTGGCATTGTGGCTTTTCGGATAAATTTTTTTGCGACGTTTCGGATGTTTCCTCATGGCCTGGAACTCAAGCGTGTTTATTTGTGTTCTGTTCTGTAGTAATCCTACCAAGGAGAGTGAGATGGGCAGGACATGTGTTACGCATGCGGGAGACGATAACAGCACAAGATTTTGTTCGGAAAACCTGAAGTAAACATGCCACTTTGGAGAGCTAGCTTTAGATTGGATGATAATATTAAAGTGAATCTTAAGGAAATATAATGTGGACTGGACTTAATTGGAAAGAACATATTGCAGTCTCTTCTGATCACCGTAGTTGACATTCGGGTTCCGTAAATTACCAGCTGAGCGACTGTCAAATTCTAAAGGACTCTGCTTCGTGGAGTTCTTATTGTCACGTGAACTTTTTTGGAGTCTTAGAGTCGTTCGTTGAACTACGACTTGGAGTGTCTGAGGAGAGGACTGTAATTAGACGCCTTAATTTTAGTGGGTGGAATTATAAATTTGTTAAAAACTTGTGTTGATCCTTAGTCTGTTCGAAGAAAAATTAAACTTCAGAATTTGAGTTTGTGTCTTCAAAATAGTTTTTAAATATTAATGCTCGTCGCAATAATTGCACGATTGTTGGGTGTGGTTAAACATATTCGAGCCATTCGAGTTTAATGTAATGTCGTGATAAACTTGTATTTCACGCCCTCCTCGAAACATTGTTTAAACCGAAGTCTCTTGGTCGACATGGTTTTTGAAACTTTTTCACTTTCTGCACTCTTCGTAAGCCATATTTTACGATGTCTAACAATTATTACTCGCAGTGGACATCTTGAGACTAATAATTAATAGTAAACTTTGGATCAGTTTCAGAACTAAAGCTTGACAATACATTTACTATGTAATATTCTTAGAAACTTTTACTTTATATGGATTATGTAATTCTGAAAGTACATCGCCGACTTACAAATGATCTCCCTTTTGGATTTGTAATGACATTAGTTTACCGACGTTTTCGAGGTGTTTATTGGTTCCATCATCAGGACGATTCTAACCGACTCTTCGTCGCATCATCCCTTATATTCAAATTACTTGTCTCCTTAATACGCTGAGCGTACTGTACCATGGGGAATTTGCTTTGAACACTCAGTGAAAACCTCATGGAAATTCCGATGCGAATTTCGGTTTTCCCAAATACGAAGCGAGGAGTTAAACCCATGAGTCTGAGAGACCCGGCGTAGGGAAATACGTAATGGATACATATTTTTCGAAGACGTTCTGTACGACTCAGCATACCTCAGGGGCCCTGGTGCTTACTTGTTGCAGATGTAAATTTGTTGTTATAAGACTGCATGGCGACTGAATGACATAATTGAAACACATACGTTTTACATCGAAGTACAATTCGTGTCAAAGTACATGGTAGTTTTCGTAGTTTATTCTCTTCACCAAACATCATTACGGCGATAACTTAAGAAGGATTAGATGGGCAGTGCATGTAGAACATTTCAGAAAGATGAAAGTGCATATAGGACTTTAGATGGTGAACCTGAAAAGAAGAGGCCATTTGGAAGACATAGACGTAGATGGAAGGACAATCTTAAAACTGTTCATAAGACGCAGGATGTGGCTACGGAGATTGCATTCACCTGTCTCAGAATAGAAGCCGGTGGTGACATTTTTTAATTTCGATAATGAACATTCGGGTTCCATATAAGCCGGCGAATTTCTTGGCTAGCATAGCGAGTATTATCGTCTCAAGGAGGACTGATCTCGATGCAGTTAATAAATTTGCTTATTTAACGACGTTTTTCAGTTGCATACGTCATATAGCGTCGAACTGCAGTATGACTATCGATGATGGGTTAGGAAAGAAGTGGAACGAGGCATTTGAATGTCCTGTTTCAGTACTCGCCGGTAATCTCACGGGTGTTCGAACGTGGCACCTCCGAACACAAGTCTGCAGGGTTACTGAAATGCCAGCATGCTCTGTTTTCGCTTGGAATAGCCAAATTATAAAATCGTTGTCTTTTGACAGATTGATGATTGGCGTTGTTGCTACCCGGTTATAAAAAAAGAAATCTTTTCGTTCTCTCAAAAGACGGAGTCTGGTTGCTACGTAAACGGCGCCTAACGTGGGATTGTAATGTTGATTGATTTGTCAATTATTTAACTAAGTTTTATCAACTGAATAAGTTACGAAGAATGCAGCAGTCTGATTACTGTGAGTGATGAATTAGTAAGGATTAGAAGGGAAGCGTACTTTGAGGTATTGTCTGTAGAGACTGAGGAAAGCCATTGAAAGTGTGAATGAGGATAATCAGACTCTGGGTCCCAGGGCTTAATAATTACGATGCTATGTGCTATTGGCGATATTAAGAAAATACAATATTTTGCGTGAAAAGGTACGTGAATCTGTCTGGTTAAAACCTGCTTTGGTTTACCTACCCGGATTCAGATTTACATTCATGGGCGCCCAAATTTGATGTTCGTCTTCTAACCGTTCAGGGTTTTGTACACCGAGGGGAGAGGTGTTAAGCAAAGAGGCAACTTTTAATTTTAAGATATCTGGTCTAATTTAATTATCTGGCAAGTCTTATTTTTCAGTGTATTATGCGTTCAGTAGCAGAAGTGTGCAAAAATCTTGTAATATGAGTTTGATTAAGTGCTTTTTACTTGATAAAGAATACAGAACGTACGTATTGCCGGTAAGACAGATCACTGTTTGTGAATTCTGAGATAACACAGATTGGTAGACCGCAGGTGTGTACTGCACTCACAGTCAACAACGCGACCGTAATGATTTACATTCACATTACTAAGGGTTGATTACACGGTTATTTAGATACCCTGTTTCAACTATAAGTGTTTTTTACCTTTGAATAATGAGGGAAGATAGGCGAGTAGGGAAGAATTCTGAAGGATGCGGTCGTGGTTTGAGTATTTGAAGACACTATCCTGGGAGTCTCATTTAGAGGCTGAGGAAAATCACGAAAAGTTCAGGAATAGTCAGTAACCCTGTTCAGATAAAACCAGTTTTATCCCGAATGCCGAATTAGCCATTTGCTTTAAATACGCTTTATTTAATGAATTCAGGTCTGATTTCTAAGTAATGTGAAGACCATTCAACGCTCAGAGTACATATTGCGAAAGAGAGCAGGAGATTATTTAAGAAATATGAGGGCCTAGAATAGGTTCAAAAGTGAACAGCACGTGGAGGTGATGTAAATAAAGAATATGCGAATAATCTATGCAGGAAAAGCTACGACCACACTGGCAATCCAATCTGTGCTGCTGAAACGAAAGAAATTAAGTGAAAATGCAAGTATAAGAAACTACGCAAATTGTCGATTACTCGCCCGAGTCTTTTTTTTTTTTTTTGAAATAAACTACTGAAATAATTACATTTCTTACTCCTTACGTCACAGTCTTCGTTAAACTCTTTCGCAAACTCTGTAACAATGTGTAAAACTTAAATTAATGTTCTGTATGCGTCTTTAAAAAAGTTCATAAACAATGCGAACAGTAACGGCACTTTAACCTCGTAACTGACACGTGAAAGTCAGTGCATTGCAAAAGACAAACAGTGAACTATTCTAATTTATCACTGAATTCAGATTCTAAGGTAGAAGGATGTGACATCACACATATTTTCCATTATTTACCGCCTCGACGCCTTGTAAATATCAAAGCGACAAAGGAGTTGTGGAGGTAACATACGTCTTACTTTATGTGTTGTCCGAGTAATACCCAGACAGACAAAGATTCAGACGATAGAAAATGCCCTGGCCAGAAGAAAACTGTGCGTTTCGCCTACGTCAAAGCTTGTGGGTAGAGAAAAACAAATGATATTCTGAAGATTTCTGTCTTCTGGGTTGTTGCAATGATGATGGAGGCAGTATGACCTCTGAAACGTCGGCAAACGGCAACAACCCAGAAGACAGAAATCTTCATACTCACCGCTGTGAAAACCTCAAATCTTACAAACAATATACTATGTAATCCAAATGTATTAGCTGAGATAGTAAACTACAAAGTACTTCCGCTGGGGAATAAGGTTTTTCATACGGACAATATATGCTTCCATACCTGCTACCCCTCTCACCCCTCTGATTATCATGCCTTTTAATTCTAACGGACGTTAAACGCACAGTTTTGTCCCGACTTCTGTAGAAATTGTGAAATGGCAAATGACCTTAATTATTACAAACTGAACATTATTTCCAGAACGGTTTCACATATTTATTTATCATTCAGTTGTTGACACTGACAGTGACTTTGATTATATATCTTCGAATAGTAAGATGATTCGCGAAAAAAAGTGGAATTTGGTACGGGATCTGCATTTTGGCGCCGTGAAGATGGCTGGTAGATGCAGTCATCTCGGAGAAACATACTGTCTCCATCTTCATGGCTGCAGTATGTTGGCATCTGCTCACGAGTATACACGGCGCCAAAACGCAGAACAACATCGTTGTCAATCGAGTAGTTGTTTCTTTTGACGTATTTGTGATAGTTATGTTGTAAGATGAAGCTTCACGTGTCTAAACAAGGCAAAACACCGCCCATCTCGCCCAGTTTTCACATCCTTCCGCTCATAAAGAAAGACAAATCCTGTTTCTGTGGTTTAATTACGTTCCCTGACTTGGAGAATGAACACCTCCACTGAAGACAGTGACGTCACTTTTACTACTGTATATCTTGTTAGTCATCCGACTACAGTTTGCCACAGAAATACCTCTCCCATCAATCAAATTCTTAGTATTTCAAGGGTCGCTGAAGTGCGTGAAAGTTCTTGTTCATGCTGAGATTATGAACAGAAGACGATCATTGTTTTGTTCTGATTGGCTGAGCGACTTTAAGTTTTTCGAGAACTCCAATATAATTCGTATATATCAAGTTTTTTAACATCCAGTGGAATTAGTCAGTCAGGGTCGCGGAATCCACACAGGATGACGAGGAAGAACAAGAATGAGAGGTGACTAGGGTGTTGGTGACGCAGCATACAGCAAGTCGTTTCAGGAGAAGGAAATGCTGTCTTTGGGATAAGAGTGACCCATGTCGACCGTGGTCTGACCATAGTTGACATCTTCATGGCCGTGAGAACCTAAAATCTGAAGATGGTTGATTGTCTTCTGAGATGTTGCGCTACGAGATCATCCTGATAATGGAGGCAGGCAACTAGCACCTTTGAAACGTTTGCACGCTTCTACCAGACAACACTACAGAACAACCCGGAAGACTGCCATAGGTCTGTTTCCCAGACCAGGGCACCATTAAGTCCTTATAGATTCGCGTAATAAACAATCCATTGATATTTCAAGTTCCGTTCCGAGACGTTGCTCGTTATGTGTATCTTACATTCCTGAGCTTTTACTATACGTATCGTATACGTTAGCAGCCATTTTAAAGCATTAAAACCATGTACTAATTATTTTTTAATTAATTTCCTGATAATTATTGTAAAAATACATTTTTTAAAAGTTTGTTTATTTAAATCTTACAATTATGTTTACTATACGTTTGGAATTTCGTTTTATAAGGATCTCTATTGGCGACTTTAACAAGTTTTGAATGAACTGTGACGTTCAAAGGAAAGTGTTCTCGCAAGTAGGACTGTTATTAAGTATTTGCTTTAATAAATATGTCGAGATGTTTTCCTTATTAAATATTTAACTAAAGTTAATATAACTTTGGCTGTAGCTGCGTTTTCGTTATTCAGTGTTACAATCCGCGGGCCACAGGAAAGATGTTTGAGGGCCGCTTGCTGCACACGGATTTTGGTCCCCTGCCACAATTTATGACGATCATCATAGATGACGTCAATTTTGTCTGGACTGCATTCCTAACACCAAACGCGAAGCTGAGTAGACCGTCACCTCCAGACTGGAGACGTCACACACTTCGTTGTTCGACTCTGATGTGGATTTCACGACATTTCATAACCCGCGAAGTCCATGGAGTTGAATCCTTCTTGAGAATCCGATAGTCGCTCACCTAGTCAATAAATTCACCGTCATTTATGGAACCCACAAGTGTAGTGTACTGAATCTATTGTATTCATAGGAGGGACATTAAAGCAGACTAGACTAGTAATTATCGACTGCACGCAAAATTTTATACAACACTCTTCTGTCAAGATTAACTCTATGCAGATGTAATTATTGATCATCAGTGTGATTTTTGACATAACAGATTAACAACTGATTAGATTTGCTGATTCGGTGTGATACTGGAAAAACAAGTCAGGATACGTTGGCATAGCATAAAAATTCAGGCGTTTTAATCAGTATTTGACCTTTTTGAAATGGCGCCAGTGGCGTCAGAAATTTCTGGTGTTCGTCAGTTACTTTTACCTCACACCATAGTACGTAAGACCCTACCGCCAGATCCGATAGTGTACCTAATTCTAAAAGTGTTTGTGCTCTTATGTAAAGTGGTCGTGTTAACAATGTTCGCAAAACATGGACATTGAAATGGCCAGGGCTCCTGCTAATTTAATATAGGGATATTTTTATTATTAATGGCTATTGGACAGAATTATTTGCAAACCTTGCTTCGTGGCATAAAGAAACACACGCACTAGCAGGAGCTTATCTAGGATTTAAATTTTGACAAGAAAGCCTGAAAGCTTGAATAACAGAAAGTTATTATTCTACATTTCATTTCATGGAACTGAAACAATTAGATTCCTTTCATCATCAAATTTCTGGAGCCTCGTGCCTGAATCAAAATTCTTGTAGAGATCATTATTCTGTTTTTTATTATTATTACTTAAACGTAGACAAAAGTTTGCATACCATTTATTATTATCGTCATTAAAGCATGTGTGGAATAGGTGAAAGCTGCATATGGAATTGAAGTCTGAAGCCTCAATGGAAGATGCCATTTGGAATACGTAGGAATTTGATAGGAGGAAAAATTAGAAATGAGATTATGTGAAGGTGTGCGCTGAATTCAGCCTCAGGGATGGGTCATGGTTCTAGTATTTAATTAATACGATTATAAAAATTCGGGTTTCATAAAATCACGGATTTAATTACCATTTAAAGTAAGACACTGTGCAGTGGAGTTGATTATTTGTTTAGAATTATTCAATTTCGTACCGTGAACTTCCCCCGTTACAGCACCAGTCAACATCATCTCGTTTGAACCGCCTTTGTATTTCTCCACGCGTAGAAAGAGACAAATCTCACATGCCATTTGCCCTACACCTTGGAAGATGTGTGCCTGAGTCTTGTAAAATAATTTTTGTTTTACTGATAATCTGAATCGTACGACGGCGCAAATATGACGTTGTTTAACGTACCATCATATTTTATACTTTCATCTTTCGCTGATTACCATACGATAGATTTATAAAATATCTTATGAAGTTCGCAACATATCCATGTTTGTGATTATTGAATCATCCTGATCTGTCTCCGTACAGAATCCGATATGCCTCAGTGTTCATTTGTTGTCGCCGTTAAACAGAAACTTCGTTGTACATACATACTACCTCCATCTTAAGCCCTGAAGACGGAAACAGTTTTCTTCGAAACACTGGTATCTGCATACTAGTCTACACGGCGTGACAACCCAGAACAAAATCGCCAAATATAATTAATTACTTGTCTATTATTATAGGATCATCCAACGAAAATATAGGACCTCTTATATTTATGTATGTAATGGGTTTGTCATTTCATAAAGGCGTTTTAGGAATTATTTTACGTCTATGCAGTAGAATAAAAAACACAAATATTATGTCTGTAATGGGAAGGTCTAGTAATGCTTTTTTCTTAATTATATTTTAAAACCAGTAAATATTTGATTATTTTAACTTGTTTGTTCTCTGTAACAAGCGCTCTTCAACAATGCATCTGGAAGCTACATTTCTGCTGGTCAGCCCTTAGGAAGTTATTATTAGACAAGTGATTACAATTTTTGCATTAACAAGCTTGTTTACAATAGCCTCTCACTGGTCCGTGTAATGAGACAGATTACTACAATCCACATCGACACAACCTCTGTAAAGATTCGTTTTAGTATTATCATGATTCTGATGTTTTCAGAACCCTAAACCCTGATGATGGGGACGGAGATGGTTATGAAACGTTTGGTCTCTTTGTGTAACCAATTGACAGGCCTGATAGCCCGAGACGATTTTATTGAATTTAATCGCCGCGAAAGCTTAAAATGATATGTTCCGTGTACCACTTTTGTGAGTGCTGCATGTTCTGCCTATCTAATTTTTCTGAATATGATCACTGTAAGAATGTTTGATGAAAAATCTACATCATGAAGATCCTCATTATGAAATGTTTTCCCCTGACCTTTGTTACTATCTCGCCCGTAAGTCTTCAGCGCCATGTTCTCAAATATTCGCGAGCTATATTAATTTCTTAGGACGAGAGACGAAGTTTTACATCCATACAAAACAATAGGTTAAATTATAGTTTTGCTTGTTTTGATATATATGTTTGCAGATGTGAGACAGGAAGACAGGTTCTGAGCTGAGTGATAGCAGATGCTAACGCTTTGGCTAGTCTAATAGTAATTCGCAGATGCCGGGATGTTAGAATAAGCCTCTTAGTAAAAAAAATTACATCCGTGGTATGATTTCATGTTAGGCCTGCCTGTAATTTAGCAGAATTAGCAAGCACTTCCTCTTAAGTCTGTGTCTAATTTGTGTGATTATATTTTGTAATTTTCCTTTTTTTAATCTGTGAACTTAATTTGTGAAGGCATTCGGAAAATTGTTGTTCGTTTCCTGAGCCTTCACCCTGGCAGAGCGAATTATTTATTGGGTTTTTTTTGTTAAAAGAATAAAATTGTTGAATTCCATTCAGTCCAACCATGGCCGAGATTAAAATAGCGTAACAACACCACTTCTGTGTAAGATGTGAGGTTTTCACAGCCGTGAGTATGAAGATTTCTGTCTTCTGGGTTGTTGCGCTGTGTAGTCTGGTCGATGTTAACCAACGTTTCATCGCCCTGATGACGGAGGCAGTATGACCTCCGAAACGTTGGTAAACATCGACCAGACTACACAGCCCAACAACCCAGAAGAGAGAAATCTTCAGCATTACTTCTATTACGTCATACGTCGTCAACTCGTATTGCTTAGGTAGAACTTTACGTTTACGTTTACATTTGCGAGAGCATCGGCGGCTGGAGGAAGGAAGGACAGTGTCCACATCAACAAGGAAGAAAAGAGGATGATGCATGGATGAGAACTTAGTGGATAAGGAAGAGTCCTACCGATGGCTGAAGTGTTGAGACATTGAATGAGTAGCAGAAACTACAATTGTGTCAGCTAAGGAGCAGGTAGTCAGCACAAACTACTCTTAAGAGAAGAATTCTGAAAGATGAAACTGAAAGCGGATGTCGAAAATATAAAGAATGCGCGGGAACTGTTGACGACATCGGGATGTCCCGTTCTGGCAAAGAATGAATACATAATAAGACATGACAAGTCTGAACATATCTGCATTATCAATATGCAAGACATTAGGCTTTAAAGAACAGGAAATTGGTATTCACACGTACCTAAGTCAGGATGTGAACATGAAAATGTAATAGAACTGTGGAATGTAGGGGTACAAACAGATAGAGACGTTCCGGCAAATAATAAGTAAAAACAAGACAAAAAGATCAAATTTACTTACTGATAGATGCAGCAATGCCATCGGATAGGATTGTAATGCGAAGGGGTCCGAAAAGAAATCGAAATAAAAAAATGTGTGTTGTAAAAATTCAGCGAATGTGGGAAATGTAATGCTTTGTCATACCGGTAATTGTTGGGGCCATAGGAATCGCAACTAAAAGACTAAAATTATCTTTAAACAATACCAGGATAGCGTGAAAGAGTCTCTACAAAAAGAAATGCTACGAATATCACTCATAATAACGAAAATGATAGTGAGAAACTTGAAGCTTGATTTGAAGAGCAGAATTACGTGAAAAGAGGAATAATAATAATAAACATACGTACGTACGATATATTTAGTAAATTCTTCACGCTCGTTTCCGTTCGGACAGGTCACTCTGTAACCCTTTCCGGCGTCTTCCTGTTAGTGTCTGACCCCAACAAAACAGAGAGAACTCCGTTGCATTCGCACTCCAGGAAGGAGATCCTACTTAGAAGGCCTTCAGACAAGGAAGTCTGTAGACCAGGAAATCGACCAAGTGAGATTAGCCTATATTTCAATGCTTACAAGGGTTGGGGGGTGCAAGAAAGCATTCAGTTGTCTGGGCCAACCCCTTTAATTTTCCCCACTTTAAGGTTCTGCAGAATAGTAGAGGGCTGGTCTGAGGGGGTTGCTTATAAAATATACGCAGAAAGAGGGGCACCAAGACATCCCCTCCTCATAACCCCCCCTTATCTATTTTCAACTTTTTATATATAATGCACAACAAGGTGGCGCATTTGGAGGGTGGTTTTTTTTTTTGTTCCTGCGTCTTATTGTTTGTGTGTGTGTTTGTTTGACCTAGAGCGGTGGGTTACAAACTGGGGCCTGTGCCCCTTTTACTCGGCCATTGCTGAAAGGGGGGTATATAAGAGCGCGGCAAATTTAAAACAGAATGCAATTGAACATTATTGTTTATATAACCATGAATCAGCATCTCTGAAGTCTGGTTTCCGTTTGTTTTGTTAAGAATTGGACTAATATTGCTTGTTTGTCCTCCTGCCATCACCACTCCCACCTGTCTGCCGTCCTTTGTACCTTGCTCCTTACAATTATTGTCTCCTGAAGCGACTTCCGCGCAAGGGATGTGTTTGACGGACCGTCATTTTGTATCATACCCCTATTCTTTTACTTTATTTTGATGTAAACGTACCGAAAATTGTTTTATGTTCTTCATTTATGTATGAAAATTCTAGGAATCTCGTTACGTAATTTACTCCATCTTAAAAAGCTAATAGTCGCTCAGCTAGTTAAGGAATTTCCTGTCTTTTATGAACTGCAAGTTTCGTTGCCGAGATAAGATCCACCCACTGCACCCTAACCCAATTCTCGCAACATTTCTTACCCTCGGCACACCCCAAATTATCGTCGACAGATGACTGCATACCACAGAATTTGACGTTACGAAAAGGGATTACGAAGCTATATTTGGTCATAAATATGAAGACGACTGTCTTGTGGGTTGTAGCGCCTTGTAGTCTGGTAGTTTACCATCGTTTCGGTCATCGTGCTGATGATGGAGGCAGCAAGAACCACCGAAATGTGGGTATGTCGGTATGTATGAGTGCACGCATGTATACTTGTACGCTTGCACACGATGTGTGTTCATACATGCGCGTTTATTTCAAACTCGAAAAGCCATCTCATCTGCGTCTACTCTGTAGCATCCGAGGAAAACCGTAGGCGAATTGGCGTTCATCCAAGGGGTCCTAGTTCGACCTCAGATGCTTCCAAATAAAGAACGGTATAAATAGCTAAATTTTTCGTCTGTAGCTTCGTATTTGCGTTTTACTTTAGGACATCATTTCGGCCAAAAATTTGTTGTCGCATTGCCACCTATTACCGCGGTGTTAAAATCTAGAGGATGCAAAGTTTGAAGATTTGAAACTCTGGAAATAATTGGCATATACATTTGCGACCCAGCCCCACCTGAAAACAGTATGAATTTTTATTTCAGTCCCATCATTTTCATTATCATCATTTATGATTGCGGGTTTTAATTAGTTCGGTTGTCCCATTCCGGCTTCAACTGGAAGTGTTAATCCGACCGCATTTCTTGCCTGATGTCTGATTTCTGACATTCGACTAGTCTTATCCAGCCACGCCTCCTTTTACGACTTCGCTCCTGTAGTCATGTCTTCTGTTCCTCATCCTGTACCAATATCTTTTCTTATCAGCTTGTCGATATGTCCAGGAAGAGAGCTTCAGTTGCTGCTGGTTTTCGGATTTATCGAACACAATTCTCATCGGCAGAGCAACATCATGACAACGACCGCTTTATAAAATGTAATCGACTGTTCTCTTCTTTGCGTCACGTGTATGTCAGTGCGTTCACTGATAAAGTTGAACGCAACTGCCGTTTCCGGAATCCCGGCAGGAACTGCTATAAAAATGCAGAGTTGATTTTATTGTTTCTTATGGAGCGATACTTAACTCGTATCGAGAGAAACTCGTAGCATTTGGTGATGATTTACGTCGCTGGACCCAGTACCGTCCCTCATACCTTATTTCTTTAAAATACACTTTAATCTTTTTCTCCCATCTCATCCATCGACGTGACCAAGTGCTCTCTTCCCTTCAGGGATTCCGACTAAAATGTTATGTGTTTCCTATCTTGCACATGCGTGCTGAATGTTCACTTCTTATCCCCAGTGTGATAACCCTAGTAATGAAGATTTCTGTCTTCTGGGTTGTTGCGCTGTGTAGTCTGGTCGAGGTTTACCAACGTTTCAGAGGTCATACTGCCTCTGTCATCAGAGTACGAAGATTTCTGTCTTCTGGGTTGTTGCGCTGTGTAGTCTGGTCGAGGTTTACCAACGTTTCAGAGGTCATACTGCCTCTGTCATCAGAGTACGAAGATTTCTGTCTTCTGGGTTGTTGCGCTGTGTAGTCTGGTCGAGGTTTACCAACGTTTCAGAGGTCATACTGCCTCTGTCATCAGAGTACGAAGATTTCTGTCTTCTGGGTTGTTGCGCTGTGTAGTCTGGTCGAGGTTTACCAACGTTTCAGAGGTCATACTGCCTCTGTCATCAGAGTACGAAGATTTCTGTCTTCTGGGTTGTTGCGCTGTGTAGTCTGGTCGAGGTTTACCAACGTTTCAGAGGTCATACTGCCTCTGTCATCAGAGTACGAAGATTTCTGTCTTCTGGGTTGTTGCGCTGTGTAGTCTGGTCGAGGTTTACCAACGTTTCAGAGGTCATACTGCCTCTGTCATCAGAGTACGAAGATTTCTGTCTTCTGGGTTGTTGCGCTGTGTAGTCTGGTCGAGGTTTACCAACGTTTCAGAGGTCATACTGCCTCTGTCATCAGAGTACGAAGATTTCTGTCTTCTGGGTTGTTGCGCTGTGTAGTCTGGTCGAGGTTTACCAACGTTTCAGAGGTCATACTGCCTCTGTCATCAGAGTACGAAGATTTCTGTCTTCTGGGTTGTTGCGGTGTGTAGTCTGGTCGATGTTTACCAACGTTTCATCGCCCTGATGACGGAGGCAGTATGACCTCCGAAACGTTGGTTAACCTCGACCCGCCTACACAGCGCAACAACCCAGAAGACAGAAATCTTCGGACTCATCGCTGTGAAAACCAAAAAAACATAACCTTAGTAATATTTGGTGATATGTATAAGTTATGAAGCTCCTCCGTTCTGGTATTCGCTTTTCTTCATTCTGCTGTTAACTTTTACTTATTTTCCTCTGTAAGTTATTGTCGTTCACCCGCGTGCTATAGGGTGATAAAAGAGTTAACAGAGCTGAAGACAACTGAATTTTATTTGCTCACTTCGAACTAGTAGTTACACGTGGAACAAATTGTAGTTCAGGGCAGTTACAATAATCAACCAAAATGAGTAGTGTTAATTTTATAGACAAACGTTTAGTTAATTCCAGTTTCTTCTTTATTTTGTTCTTTGGGGTGGGGACAATCTGTGTTTCCTTCTGTTTGGACTAGGAACAAAGTCTTCCTCCATTATAAAACAGGTAAATTATAGTTGTATGTAGACTGGTTAGGGAAAGTGAAGTCTCTTTAATTGACATATGAGACTTAGAAACAATATGACACGTTTCCTGTTCTCTATCTCCGTGCCGTGGTGTTGCATAATTATCGCTTGATGCATTAAATGGTTTCCTACTTTAGCTGATATTCATTCACTAAGTTAAATATTTTTAAAACACAATAAATATTTGTTCTTAGAGACAGTGACTACCCAAACTTAAGACGTACCGCCTGAAACAATCGGTGTCAGTATTTGATTTAGGTGCGTGGCGTAACCAGTTTTATGTTCCATGTTGTCTTGAAGTGACATTAAAAACGCCTATTTTCTTTGAAAACATTATTCGACATGAATTGTTACTTCTCTACTGCAGACGTAGAAGCGAACATACGTACATATTCACAATTTTATTATTTAATATAAGAAATGGTTCTGTAATTAAGTCTGAAAACTGCAATTGTTTTTGAGAAGTAAATGTACTTAGTACTGATAATTGACTGACGTAGGGACACTTGCATTTAATATATTTTTATATATTGTTCTTTTCGCTTTGTTCTACAGTAAGAATGTGTTAAAAAATTGCAATTCCCAGTACCTTAATTCATTATTCACAGTTAACACGTGGTATTTCTAATAGAAGTCTGGCATACCCATGCCTTCACTGCACACATATAAACTATAACGTTGTTTAACTAACTCAAGAGTTAAAAATTTAACTTCAGTGCCCATCGGTGTTTTGGACGTATCTGTCCGTGTCCGTGTGTGTGTGTGGTTGTGCGTGCGCGGGGTCTTTTTTTTATCTCCCACAGCCATGCCGTCCTGTGATCTCCAAGTACACTCACCCCCACTGTTCATCTCATTCTATCTACCCCTTGCTTTGCACCCTCCTCACTCACCCTCTGATTCCAATCCCTACTACTTTTCTTTGTAGAACGCCCCCCGGCTTCACTAGCATCCTCCCCTTTTCCCTTCAGAACAACCCCCCTTTCCAAACGTTTCAGTTCCATGGCCCCTCCCCCATAACGAAAGATGTCCTTCCTACCATTTTTGGGCCAATGTTACTACAGCTTTCAGAGCTCATAACGATAATTTTGTATGTCTGACTGTTGAATCCAGTTTTTAAATATTTTTTTTGAAGGGGGATTTTTTTTGAATGACAGTGACGTACCCTGACATGTTGTCCTGAGCGCGCGAAGAAAAAGAGAGAGAGAGAGAGAGAGAGGGGTTATAAACTTGTGCACCAGTTTTTTTGTCTTATTTCTTTATACTGACATGATGTAATTCCCCCACCCCCAACCCTTCTTTAAGTTGAAGTAGGAAGACCAAGACTGCATGTAAGTGTTTATTACTTCTTCCTGCCTGAAGGAGAACCAGTTGCTAAAAACCGGCTCACCTCTGGCTCGCAGAGTTCACTGACACCAGTCGTAGTGCCTACGTAACAATTATAATTCCCCGAAATAAGCAAAATATTGTACGTTCTTTTCTCGGTGTTTGTTACATTGTGATTTTTTTTTTTTTACGTTTTAATATTAGTATAATTTTTAAAGCTACGCGCAGAAATGTAACGCAGGCGAGGGAGACGATGTGGAAATTTTGGCGGCCGACGCTCACTGAATTCCCGTCAACTCGCATGCACTTTCAACGGTGAGTCTCGGAACGCTTCGGGTCTCGTGATTCTCATTGGAACTGAGTTCCTAAAATAGAAGCAGGGAACAAGTTCCGAAGTCCATATAGCAGAGTTTTTCTTGAGAAGCCAATAGTCTAAATAGACTTCAGGGTGAAGACAAAGGCGACAGGTTGTTCCGAAACGTCGGCATTCACCTGTAATATCGGTGTCACAATCATAATCGAATAATAAAATGCAAAATTTCTTCAATGTCATTCTAATAGGTAATGATTTCAATTTTCCTTCGGGTTACACGTTTAATGCGATGTGTCCCTACTTAGGCTAATGTCAGAAAGAAGAACTGAGTCGCGAATTTTAATTTTGTGGCTGGGAATGAACTAGTTCTGGTTTTCACAAAAAATGACTCTGAAGATGGTTGTTTTCTGAGATGTTGCGCCATGCAGTCCGATACATAATGGTCGACGTTACAGAGATTCTTGCTGGCTCTGTCATCAGGGCGATTATCGCAATGACGGTTAGTATGTACGAGTCTACACGGTGCCAGTTTTTAGAAGACAACCATCTTCAGCTCATCTTCGTGAAAATCGGAAATCGCCATCTTCGAGAATGAACTACATCAAGCCCAGAGGCCAGTCATCTAGAAACCACCACCGACAAGGACCAAATTTGATGTTTCAGTGATACTTTTGTTACAAAAGTGGATGCGTAGCTAGTCTCTTGAGATACTTCAGAGCGAATTTAAGAACTTTGCTTTGAGCGTTGTTTTTCACCGTGGGAGAAGTGTGCCGTCGGCAGACGGTCGTGGACACTTCTTAACTCAGTGGACATCCGGTCAGTGTGTATGAATCTAAATGTTCGGATAGTAATTCATTCAATTTTAAGATCTCTCTCTTCTGGGTTGTTGCACCGTGTTGTCTGGTAGAAGTTTACCGACGTTTCAGAGGTGTTTGATGCCTCCATCTTCAGGGCGATAAGTCATTGGTAAACATCGCCGTGAGCGACACAAACTTAGTCGTTTTTA
>NW_019059701.1:275881-287835 GCF_000696155.1 Zootermopsis nevadensis | reverse complement strand
ACCAGACTACACAGCGCAACAACCCAGAAGACAGAAATCTTCATACTCATCGCCCTGATGACGGAGGCAGTATGACCTCCGAAACGTTGGTTAACATCGACCAGACTACACAGCGCAACAACCCAGAAGACAGAAATCTTCATACTCACCGCTGTGAAAACCCCAAATCTTACATGTTAACGAATCTAAATAGGACACAAAAGACCCATTGTGAATGGGCTGCTGGTTTTGCATCGCTGCTCACACGATTGGGATCCTGCTTACAATCGAACATCGATCAACATCATGTGGGCAAATATTGCATGGATATTAGAACCTCTGAAAGCAAAGTATGTACTAATACGTAGCCCATTACAAAGACCAGTATACCGCTTTTTACCTTTAGGCACTTTTTAAGCGTCTCTGTGTTGAAATCCCCCCCCCCCCCCATTTGTCTGTCTACCACGACATTCAAAACCCTGAAGTGTTTGTCGGGATTTCATTAATTTTTTCTGGGATGTTTTTACTTTGAACCGTGGCTACAAAGGTTTATTTGAGAAAACTTCAGATTTACATAATTTTGCTACATTATTTTCTTGCCTGAAGAAGGAGGCAGCGTCAGTCTCCGAAACATTATATGCTTTAGAGTTTTGCTGAAGTTTTAATCTTTAAATAACAGGTGATTGGTGATATTTAACCAAAATATTATAATAGTTACAAAACTCGCTTTGAACGGACTTCAGAACGTGGGCATATTCTTTGTTCAAAATGTGGCCATGCGATGCCTGAAGATCGTGCAAGGGGGAGAGACAGGCACTACGGGATTGGGTCGAATCGTACTGTCGCCGCGTTCCGGGTCAGAACTGGATGTCGGAGTTGCATTTCCTGATGGCAACCAAGAGCGTAGTGAGAGTCGCGTGTGAATGGAAGATGCAGCCATGAAGTTACTGCAAGAGGTCTCGACATCCTCTCTGCCTCGTGCAGATCATAAAGGGCGAAACGTTATCTGCATGTATGAATCTGAAAATTACTGTGAGTGACTGCAACATTTTCCCATTAGTAAACATCGCCCTGTCCCATACGTCGGGCAAGGTAATGCGTTTCGCACGATTATGGTTTTTGTCTTCAGAATGTCAAATGCTGACTGTACATTTCTCAAGGCCAGCGAATAATGTCTGGTGTGAAGTGTTTGGAATTTGAAGTGTTATCAAATGCGTTGTTTCTCTCTTTTCTTCTTGTTGCCTTTATTGTATGTTTCGTTGTTGTATCCTCTTTTACTTCATTATTTTTTTATTAATTTTTCCTTCTTTTATTATACCTCCTTTTTCTCTCATGTTCCTTTCCTTCTCTACTTATGTATTTCATTCTTTTCATTTTGTTTCCATTCTTTTCCCCCTTCCCTTTTTGACTTCTGTATGTATTTCTTCTTTTCCCTCTTTCCTTCCTTTGTTTTATTGTATTTATTTATTTGGTTTTCTTTCTTACTTTACTTTATCCACCTTTCTCTTTCTTCCCCTGTCCTCATTCTTTCATTATTCCTTAGTCTATTCCCTTCCTTTGTTGTCTTACGTCTTTATTAATTTCCTCTATCTTCCTTCCGAAATTTTCAACCCCTGACCTCTGAAAATGTGGTCACATTTAACGTTTTCTGTGGACGTGTTATGTTGACCGCTTCTTCTCAGTTTCCTTGATATCGCAGAAATCTTGATTCCGTAAAGAATTCCATGACACCTAAATGGAGAAATGTTTCTCGTGCCCACCCACCTTCAGAGTTCTTTAACAGGATAAAAGCCGTGCACTTGTTGTATTGGCGAAGTTACGGCCTGGTCTTTCTATAAACGAAGTAGTAATTGGCCAACTTATCTTGCACCTTAGAAGCGTGTGAAAGGTCACTGTCATGGGCATGCAAATAGTTCCTTAATTACATAACCATCACTTGCCCGGACTAAATACTGATAGAGTCCATAATTGTGTAATGCCTTCTAAATTACGTCTTGAATGATATTGTTTTAAACGAAGTATGTGCCGTTTACTAAATCGGCATCTTACATTTACGGAGACAATGTTTATTCGACTCCTGAGTAATGTTTAAACAAGTCATAAAGACCAGGGGGGGTTCTGCCGGGCAGCACTCGCAACTCTGAGCATAATACACGAATACACGCTGTGTGGAGGGATTAGTGAGGCACAGAAATCAGATCGAGTGAAACTATAAAAGTACTTAACCAATATTGTTTCCTATAAGTGTACGCAAATTTGAAACATAGCATGAAAAAGACTAAACTTGGTTTTAGTATTTTAGTGACCAAAATGAGTGATTCTCTTTTTTAACTTTAAAAATACATCAGTTGTAAAGACGTTCTGAAGGGACATAGGCTTTTGGCTCTTTCATTTCGCCGACGTCCGAATATATACACAGCGGTTAGCAGGATTTGTTATTGTATAATTACGAGATTTAATAGTCTGTTATGTGCACAAGCTGTTTCAGTAGACACCAGTTTCTCACTACTTTATAGCTGTCAGATATACCATCAGCGTTTCTTACCGTCTTTGCTTTTATACATTGTGTCCAAAAAAGTCGTATACATATTCAATGAATGAAATAAAGACATTTCAATAAACTAAATTATTACCAACGTCAGCTTTGGCACTTAGTGAATTAGCGAATCTAGTGTACGTACGTGTTGAAAATGACCACAGTTTGCTTCGTGGTACAGTTGGCAGCTGTGAGGATCTGACAACCGACCACGAAATATGCACTCTGATGGGAAAGAACGGTGATGCAAAACTTTTATGTGCATTTATGATCCCATCTCCATGCCAAATTTGAAAATCTAGATACTGCGTCTTATTGCTTATCCTCATTATCTTATAAGAAGTTTTATTTCTTCTAAGATATGTTTCATCAAGGTCTGTCTAGGGAAATGCCGACGTAATATTATTTCTTTTCTCGTCCTCAAGATTTACATCAATGGAGTGTTTCTGCTTCATAATTTTTAAATATGTTTTATGAAAAAATATACCTTTCATTTGTGTCTTGTTACTCGTATTTATCGCTTTTCTTCTAACAGGGGCATTGTGTTAGAGGAAGGTAGTTATTTCATCATTCAAAGACACCAAGAAATACCGACCTAAGTCCGTTCATTAGAGGTAGTGAAACCAGCCATAGAGGTAGAAGGGGTGTCATAACACATTTATTTGCGACATTGTACTGTTTTCAGTTGAAACACCAATCATGACTTAACAGGGTTTAGTGTTGATAACGCCGAAGAAAAGAACGAATCATGGCAGAACTAAGTAACAGGTACAATTAATGTTACTAGAAAATGTAGTGTAGACGGATGTTGGAAGGATATCAAAGATGTAAGATTTGAGGTTTCCACAGCGATGAGTATGAAGATTTCCGTCTTCTGGGTTGTTGCGCTGTGTAGTATGGTCGATGTTTACCAACGTTTCGGAGGTCATACTGCCTCCGTCATCAGGGCGATGAATCGCCCTGATGACCCAGAAGACAGAAATCTTCATACCAAAGATATTTACCTGAAAGAATGTAGAAATCTACGAAGATCAAGAATGAAAAGGTTCGAGGCTGGAATTATCATCCAGTTGAGCCTTAAAAAAATACTTTTATAATACGACTTTGGGAAAGTAAGCTCTTTTACGAATTGTCATAGAGAGACTGCTTGGTATAATTACATTTAGCATTCATTTTAACTTAATGTTTGGGTTTTGTTAAAACAGTCTCCACCAGAATTTAATTGAACTAGTTAAGTTTCCTTTTTATCATTTCTACATTAAGTTTATTATATAATTTAAAATGCTGTAGTCATCAAGAGGTTGATTTTTTTTTTGATTTTTTTTTATAATTTTCGCCACCAGTATATACGAAGCCCTGTCGTCATCTGTTTTGATTCTTATCGAGCACAATGAAAGTGAGGTTCATGGTGTCGTTTTAAGATGAAATAAAACAAGGATATCTTAGCCGTAATTTACGTAGAAAAATTAAAATTTTGGCTGTATGAACACTGCCCACAATTTTGCGTAATCTGCTGCTCCAATCGTTGATTGAGTTTTAGACATGACTTAAATTTTATGAATGTATTTTGGTTTACGTTGTATCAGGAAGATGAATTTTAAGCTGTCATTGTAGTGAAGTACTAGAACCGTGTCGTGATGGCGTGTGGAGGTAAAGCTTATGTCATAATTTATTTATTCCTTCTTTAGCGACTACGTTATCAGAAGCTATGATTAAATAGCATCCAACGATAGAACGATTAATTAATTGGAAATAATATGGAAGAAGTCCGCCGTGGCATAATTTAAGGTAATATTCAAGCATTTGACTGGAGAGGCTGAGTGAAATCGTGCACATTCTCAGTTAGGGTATCGTATTTCGAGATTTGAGCCCAAGATCTCTGGAATACGAGCGGGAAAGACAACCACTAAGCTGCGGTAGGAGAAACTGTTTTTGTTCTTTTTTCAATATTTCCTACGATTGTAGTTCCACAAAGATGTACATTTCAATTTCGATTTGATACCCTTACAGTAAGCTTTCTGTCTATGCACGTTACTTCCAAATCTTTGATTTCATATCGTGTTATATTATTTGTGATTGAATTTTAATTTGTTCTCTGACTTCAGAATGGCATATTGAGGGTATCTGAAGTTTTCATTTGTAGAACTGTCTCTGATATTCAGAGCCAGCAAGAGATTTAAAATAAACCATACGATTCAACAGATAAAAAAAGGATTCTAATTCTGACAATTCCTCCGGTTATATGGAATGTCAATATCTGTCTCTTTTCCTTCACCCCACCCTCCACCACCCTCTATCTACCGCACCCTGCCCACTAAATTTTGTGAAAATCCGACGGGTATATATAGAATTTACTACAAATTATAATCCGTCGATATTTTGAAAGCACGCACATCCCTTGTCAGTTGAATATCTTCCTCGTAGAGGGTGGACGGGTCAGCTGGAGTCTGCGGGGAGGGGGGTGGTTCAGTATGGCCGGGTATCGTACGAGAAATGTAGAGATGGGCGGGGTAAAGGGAAATGTTACGCGAGCTTAGCTGTTACCATGGTAACATTAATTATTATTCGCTACTAAGCTCCGCCCCACAATGCTGCAACCAGGGATCATTCACGTCATTATGGTAGACACTGACAACAATATCCACTTGTGCAATTGATCACAGGTTTGCGTCGATATATCGAAAATACTCATTGCTATACATTTTGCTCTCGTTTCTACTTATCCTTATAATTACATTTATTTATCAAAGTCCTAATGTGGATTTATGAATGAGTTGTTGAGAGATTTTCCTGAACTATGCGCTCTCGAGCTACTGCTATATTCCCCAATGCTTATTATGCAGATTTAATGTAAGAAACCAAGCGCATCGTTTGTTAGTCGTTTCACTTATTTATAATTCTTATAGTAATATTTTCATATTTTTAAAAAAATCAAAACTTTAATTGTTTTGGTATTAATATATTACAAGTTCAGGGCTTCTTCTGAACAAAGCTGTCAGTGCATGTATGAAGGCGTAGCTGTGCTTAAAAGCACCACGTCGTGAAGGCGTATGGGGATTTGGAGGTAACGCTACACGTATTCTCAACGAAGGCACAAGGCGGAAGTGATTGGTGTCCAAGCTGCTTTACTCTCAAGGACATGTCTAAGTCTTTTAAACAGTTGGAATTTTAACTTGAAAACTTGTAAGTTTGATTGAAGAAGGGTGACCTGTGTAGCATAATGCACAGTGCAAGAGTGACATAAAGATGTGGTGTGTGAATCAAAGATTATTATTTATTCGTTGATTCTTTTGTGGTTTCCGTAGTGCTCTGTATCCAAAAGTATGCTACTGAAGAGTATATGTGAACGCATTAAAACTTTGTTTACAGCGCTGATTCCCAAACTTTTTCCTTCATTACCCAAAACCGCTTATCAGAAAGTCCTTTTAACCCAATGTAATGTATATGACAAGTGAAGAGAGATCGATTAAAAATATGAAGCAAACAATATCTTTATTTTAAACATCTCCAAACATTTTAGCAGCCACAAAAAATTTGGTAATTGTTCACCACGAATATTTCATCACCCAGGTCCAAGCAAATGAGTACAAAGCCACTGCTTCATCTTATTTACTAGTTCCGCAAAATTGGGAGCAATTGAAGACAGAGTACACCTCACATCTTATTCGGGGTTCAGCAAACAGTTTCGTTTTGTGCTCTTTATGAAGGCGAGAGTGGAAAATCCCACTTCACACATGTCGGTGCTCGGAAACTGCATCACGGCCTCCCCAGCTACCACAGGACATTCATCGTGAATTGTTAACCAGAAAGACTCCAAATGACCCTTTTTTTCTTCAAATAATATTTTGCACTGACTGCTTGAGCTAAGCTCCATCATTTGCTCTGCAAAACCATTAACACTATCGGGAATTTCAGTCAAGTAACACAGAAATGGGTGTGTCGTTATCCAAAGAAAAACCACTTTTACCCATTTTTGGGTAATTTACCCAGGTTTGGGAAGCACTGGTTTACAGACTAAGAATCAGTTTCGACTATACTCGCATATTATTACATTTATATTTATGTAACCAGTTGCTTCGGAACTTGCTTTAATGCCACCATTTAAACAAAAATTGATATGTGGCTAGTTGAAAATGGTTGAGCAATTTTGAAATCTTTAGGGTGATACTTCCAAAAAGTAAACAGTTTCTGCCTTGGCGCTGTTATTCTCTCATGCGTTGTTTCCGAGCTGTAGAAGCCATCTTCACCGGGAATCGAACGCAGTATACTTTTTTCGAAATTTTAATTTTTATATAATTTCTTCCTGGTTTCAGGGTATAAGCATGCTGAGTTTGGGACAAACTGGTTTAACCCTTCTCGAGCTATAAGCCAACACACACACACACACACACACACACAGAGTTTCAATTTTATATATTTTATAAGATAAACTTTTTGTGTGTCGGTTTCATGGAGGCGTAGATTAAATTCGCATGTTAGTGGCGAAGTGTAGAGCTGCATACTTTGATAGGTAAAACTTTAGTACAGTCAGATTGTGATTTCTCGAGTTCTCTGCTTGTATTCTGTCTGTGAAATGAGTAAATACGAAGGAAATTTAACGTTCTATTATAACAAATATTATTTATCTTAGTCACACCATATTGGAACGTATTGTTACAATGTCAAAATACAATAAAAAGCGCGGGTGTTCTGTTAATGATTAGTAAGAAGACTGGAATAGCAATGAACTCTTAAGAATTTAAACATTAGTTATGTTATATGGATATTCTTTACAGAGGTTTATGGCTTTCGAATCTACTTTGGATGTTTATGAATACAGTAATTAAAAAAATCAGAACGGCAATGAACCAGCACCGATGTCCCTCCTGACTGAGCAATAAACTACCGTCGAATCCTGCCAGAATCTGCGATTTTCCTAGAGTCATCATTAGACTTCCTTTTACTGTGTCGCCCTCAAATTGCCATTGAAACGTTGTCTGGATACGATCATCTCTATTTGTGTTGCATATTTGAAGTGAGAACCAAAGCAGTAGGTGTTTTCTAAGGTGTCCGGCCTGAATATTTAAGCTTCTGGTCAACTCCAGAAGCACTGTGGTTAGTATCCTCGCAATCTGGACGGGTGATCCCCGAGAAGATTTGGGACCCCTCCTCCTCTTCAAAGTCTTTATTGAAATATAAATAACCGTGGAAAATAATATTCCACAGAACACGACTACTTCTTTTGTTCGTCTTAATGTTTGTGCATTAATATTTAATATTATAATGTGTTGACAAATATAAGAAGAAGAAAAATGTACTCTGAAGACCAACATCTACATCTTCTCTTCCGCAAGGACCTCAAATCGCTTACAGTTTGACATGGACTCCCTGGAGTCGCTCGCCGAAATATTATTTGTAACTTCGATGTGCATTTTGCATGACGACAGAAAGAAAACTCATTTTCTTCCTCCGCAATATATCCTCTTTTATGATACTTAACTTCACACACGAGGAACGAAACGCTTTTGAAATTAATTGTCTTGGGGAACTACCAATGTCACAGGATTTCTGTCGGTTCTTTATTCTAGCCGCCATCGCGAAACAGAGAGCAAACTTGTTTCACTTCGTTTTTTTTTTATTTTGTGACTAGTAACCAGCACATGATTTGCATGTAGGGCCCATTTTGTCTTTCTTTTTATGAATCTGTCCAAAAACTTTCACAAAAGACCCGAACTTCCTTCATTCCATTCAAGTGATATCGCCTTTCGTATATAAATTTGATGAATACCGAAGTACGAAATGAACTGATTTAGCGTTCTTGTTCTAAAACGCTTCCTTTGTAATCAAGAATGTAAGATTACAACCACAATACAGTCACCGTTTCTAAATTCAAGTAGAGGAAAATGAACAAAATGATGGGTGTTTTTGGGTTTCAGGTTTCCGTATGCAAATGAATTGTCTCGCTTAAATCTTTGTGTTCCTTGCACAAAGCGCATAAATGAACGCATGATTGTGATGTAATGTTTGTTCTGCTTGTTTCATTGCCATAAGGTTTTGACGTATTTCGATTAAATTAGGTATTGTGTGAAGAGACTAATCTATTGGTTCGTGCTTACTCAGATACTTCGAAGACCCGTTCCTCAGCGAGGGTTCCAATTTCGCTCCCATTTTTCTCCATCTTGTGAAATAGTAGTCCAGTGGACTAGGAGTTCCCTTCCATTAGCTTGGTACTTATTATTCCTTACCGCGAGTGAGTCCGCCTATCGAGTTGGCGGCCGTCCTAAAGAATTTGTACTTCTTAATGTAAATATCTACATTTTTCTGTAGATATTACCAGTCTGGTGAACATTTAACGAAATACTTGACAAATAATTATTGATTTTACATATGGCCAAAGCCTGCGTAATGCAGATTGTGGTCTCTGCGGTGGACGCCGTGTTATCTTGTAGCTGACAACCAGTTTTTTCTTTTTTGGAGGAACGTATTACCTTCACCATCAGGGTTTAAATGTCTTTCCTTCTAATATGTTATAACCAATAAAAATTACGAAGTCTTTCATTGTGGATTCAAATATACGGTGTATGCATAAGAAACCATCATGAATGCGCCTAAGGTACATGAATTTGTATCTTCAATAACATGAAACTATGGCACTAGTAAAGGATACAAGATTATGCATACCCGGAAATCGTTACAGTTTGGACACTGGGTTTTGGAGGATTCGACAATGTACACTACAGATGAAGGCGTTACATAGCTCCGAGAATTTCGTAACTTATTACAAGGCGTCATAACCCATAATACTACAATCTACATTATACTGCCGTGAAAATCTCATGTCGTGAGCTTTCCATTACATTCGTATATCAACATAACGTAATCCGTTTTGAAGGTGAATGTTCCACTTTCAGTCTTGTATAATTCTCGAAATACGGGACGTGTTTAGTTTTTCGATGACAAGTGTATAGTTATTATTATCTCAAGTTTATTTATGTTTGTCTCTTAATTAATACAAAAAAAAAGCTAAGTAGCCTATATGTTCATGTCTCGTCACTAGACTGCAGGGAAAAATGATAATAATAGGATAGCCCATAAGTGGTTTGAAAGTGTGGCAAAGTGCACGAAAGTAGGAAATCAAAATTAAATCCACGAAGAAATGAAGAACATATTAAAGTCAGGGAATTCTTGCTACCATTCAGTTTAAAGTCCCCCTTGACTTCCCGTTTCATATCTAACATCTCAAAAGAATAAAATTAGCAAAATTTAAAAAACTTTGTTGATAGTTCTATTTTGGTGTGAAACGTAGTCTTTCCCCTTATAGAAAAAATGTTGATTGTCTTGTGTAAATAACGCGAGAAAAAGCAGGCAACGTATAAACGCACTTAAGGGAACGGAAGTACCAAATACGACTGAGCATTAGGGAACTAATTTCCATCAAAATATTTGTAACCAGTTGTGCGAGATCCTGATTTCAGATTATCTAAATGTGAATGGAATATCTGAGTAAAATCATGCATTGTTAAAGCATTCGCCCAGTTCACAGTTCTATCGTGTTTCAAGCCCACCCACACTTGTCATGTCCACAGAACCGATCACATCCACAGTAATAACGCCGGTAGTTGGCATGACATCTTCAAATAATCAATGTATTATTTAGATCTAAATGTAACTATAAATTATGACCATTGCTATAATTATTGCAACCGGAAATATACTGAGAACAGATTTCAAACGATTTCCTGGTTTTGTATTGGTTTTGTTTTTCGTTTCAGGTACGTGAAAATGACGTTTTTACTCTCATTCAGCGAACGATCCTGCCTGATAACGCAGTTGTGGTAAGTACAATTAGTACTGGATGTAACAATTTAATGGGAATTGGAGATGAAATAACTTTTTTGGTGTAAAAGT
This sequence comes from Zootermopsis nevadensis, assembly GCF_000696155.1. The sequence goes on along the minus strand of NW_019059701.1, from coordinate 277,433 downwards.
TTAAAAAAGTCATTGCCAAATTGACGCATGGTTTTTAACATATCACATACTTTCTTAGGCTGCATGGGAGAAGGTCTAAATCCGAAGGAGCTGAAATACAAGCTGATCTGTTGCAAAACCTTAGATTACCGTTGGCTTTCTTTAATATACGAGGGTTTTTTTCCTTCAGAATTTGTCTTGCCAAGGCGACCATTTTCCAACTCATCATGTTTTTATCGAAATATTTTCGTGCTTATTTTGTTTTGAAGTATTTGTAATTTATGTTCTGTGTGTGTAGTAAATGACCACATTTCAAATCCACGTAAAGAGATTGGCTAGCTAATTTTAATTTGCTGTCGGGCGGTATGAACCATAAACATGTAAGTCTTCTTGTTACGTGTGAGAATTATTCTGACGAACTGCAGTTGAAGTAGTTTTACTGTTAATGTAGAAAATGAAAACAGAGAAAATGCTTGTTACATGACTGTGGTCACCGTCCATATTAATTATAATTACCTCATAATAATTTTTATACAAGATAATTTTTAACCATATGAAGTTTCAAATGAACAGCGAACACACAGAAATTAAACGAGACGTCTAACCATATGAAGTCCCTTGTATGTATCTAGGAAATGATACAGCTTTTATAATTTTCATAACTCGGTATCTTGCATTGTACCCTGTGCCAAGTGTATTCAATGGCTTCTGTGCTTTCCTCATACAGTAGAATTTTTTAAACTTAAGCGCAGAACAAGCATTAGCGAAGCTGAAACAGAGTTCTCCCCGTCTCGCTCTACACGTGAGTACCACATTAATGCACTGGCTGTTAATTGGATGGCGTATATAATTAAAGACAGATTTTTGTATGTGTGCGAGCTACGCACATGTCAGCCTGGGAAGTGCCTACTCATATCTGACACGAGATTCGAGGGGGGGGGGGGTGTCAGGGGTTTAGTTGAAAGAACTAACGTTTCAGAAATGAATTAACAAGAAAAACTAATTTCTATTTCCATTGCAAAAGTAAATTGAATATCAGATTATTTTTATATCTGATGTGTTTTATGGAAAATTTTGGCTAAGTGTACAACATAGAGTGTTCATTTTTGCGCAAGTTATGATAAAGCGAGTTCTTTGTGATTGTGCATTTCGTATTTTCCGTGATGTTCTTCTGTTGTCGAGACTTGTCTCTTGTTGAAAAGGTTCGTGGTAGTATTGCACTGTTATAAATAGTAGTTTCTGTATTTCGCGAATAAAAGAATTTCTGCGTGACTGACTAGTAATGCATTTGGCATTTTGTGACGTTTTTGGTTCTCACGGCGGCGAGTCCGAAGATGGCCGTCTTCCGGCTTTTAGCGCCGTTTAGTCTGATAGGAACACTTACCGACGTTTCAGAGGCAAGAAAATCTGAAATCTCAACTGGTACTTTTGTCAAGTACATTTGAATAGTAAACTGGACCTCTTTACGATCAGCCAATTCGAAAAGTAATGGTAACGTTAGATATATTTGTGGGTCAGTTCGTCGTACCAGTGCCTTGCCAACCAAAATAATATATTCTGACAATGTTCACCG
>NW_019059701.1:255783-273229 GCF_000696155.1 Zootermopsis nevadensis | reverse complement strand
CCTAACGAATAATATAATAACAAGCATCTGAAGTATGCAAAATGTGAAATTCTTTCATCCTAGAAGAACTGTCCGAATCTGCAACCTTCTTGCCTGCAGGTCAGGGTAAAACTAAACCGGGACACCCGAAGGGGGTTGTTTGTGGGAAAGAGACTGGTCTACGTGATAACCACGTTCTTTTGGTGGGACGTTTTCACCGGGCTGCTTTATGAAGGGTGTGTTTTTTGTAAGAGGCAGGTCGGAAGGTTCTGGTTTGACATCACACGTGGGACAGGAAACCGACCGACCATTCAAGGCATCGAGTGGCCCATGGAACTTTCAGAGTGCTATTTCTTCAACGAGAACATACAAGGCTACTCGCCTCGCTAACTAAAATGTAGTGGCATTTGTTTCTTGGTCTAACATTATTAGGTCAATAAAATGTAGGAGGGAAATATGGTGGGGCATGTAGCACGCATGAGGAACTGAGGTATTCTTATGCATACGTTATATTTTTTTGGGGTAGACTTAAGATAAGAGATTACGTGAGACCAGGATAAAATAAAATAAATATGAAAACGCGGAAAAAGGTGGACTGAACTCAGCAGCCGTTTCTGGGAATATGATAATGAGTCATCGGGTTGTATTAAAGGCACAAGTTTCTTTACACCAAATGAGAAACTATCAAATAGGATGTCAAGTTTCCACAGCGGCAAATGTGAAGTTGGCCGAAGACAGCCATATCAGAAACTATGAAGTTTTCAGATCGCTGTTATATAGTCGACGTATTAGTGTTTGTATAAGTCTAAATATTAGTTATCTGTACAGTGGTGTTAATTAGCATAAGCTTTAATCAGACCGGTTACGCAACCATCAACCAGACCTTCATACGAAATTATATGTTATATGTGTCATACTAAAGTTTGCACATTATTAATTTAGTTCCAAACATCGCCTCGGTTTCGGATTGAACTCCTATCCCTGGCTGTCTGTAAGAGAGACAGAATCAGTCATTCGATTCCGGAAGAAGATGGCGGAGACAATGTACCAGTACATTTGTGAATGTGCTATTGTTAATGTTAATGTAAAAACAGTGAAGTTTGAACGGATTATTTATTTTATGTCCATAGCGTGTTGGATTATAAGTCGCTTGTGTATCATGTTAGTTGGTGATGAAGCTCGTCGGCCTCCGTGGCGCAATCGGCTAGCGCGTTCGGCTGTTAACCGAAAGGTTGGTGGTTCGAGCCCACCCGGGGGCGATTTTTTGTTTTGTTTAAATGTATCGTAGATTTCAATTACATTACGAAGATTAGTTCAAAACTTGTGTAAAATTATTTTCATAACCATCACAACTTTCTCAACATTTGAGTTCGTAGCACACTGGTCTCTTCCGTAACAGGCTTTCCGCCTTAATATTTTTTTTTTAGGTTTCTTTATTATTTAATTTCAGTCAGCCTTTCTCTTTTCAGAGTGGTTTAAACTAAGCTTTTCAGCAGGCATAACAGTCATATTCAGATCTGAAAATATTTACAGTCTGTCAACGCATGAACATTCAAGATTTACTGATAGGGTTTTCATGAACTTCGATATTGAGGATTTTTGCTGAAATGTGTCGACTCATGCTAGTTTTGTTGAAAATCGGGCAACAGTAACGGACGTCATGGTTACTGTTGTTGCCTTTGTCAAGCATTGTGATAAAAGTGCGAGAATTGTTACGCTTCCAAGGTAAGAATGTAAACCCCGAAGAAGCAGGTTTTTGATTAACCACTTTACCGTTTCCTCTGGTTAAGACTGCAGAATTTTAGTGTGGGAGAATTAAGATTTAGGTGGGTTTTACGAATTAGTCAACTGGCTAGGTCTTCAACGGCAGGCTTTGGTTTTTGCTGTTTTGAATCTCCCGGTTCTTCTGCCAGAGTTCGGACACACATACACAGGGCCCCCAATATTAAACTGTAGAACCAGTCTGCCCTATAAAGCCGCTGGTCTTTCTTCCAAGCGAAAATCAACGCTTCTCTGTAATATCCACCAAATTCACGCTGCGAGTACTGACACCAAACAAATGACCATAACATTCGCCACAGAAACAGGTGTACGAGGTGTTAAACCACAAAAACAGGATCAGCCAATTAAAATGTTCAGAAGTTAGGTACAGTCCTGCGCCATTTGGTTGAATTCAAGACCGCTGCATTTGTTCGAAACAAGTGAATACAGCTTTGTGCAACAGCGTTGATTATTCATAGTCTCCGTCATTGCAGATTAGGAATTGCTGTAAAAATGACGTAGCAACAGTAACGCTGATTTAAAGACGCTGGCCTCTCGTACGTGTGATGTAGCAAGCCCCAGGTTGCGCGTAAGTCATAGCGCTCTTGTCAGTTCTTCATTTAAACTTCGAAAGCTGAAGTTTGCATCTCACGCTTGGAGTGACCAGTGTTCCTAGCCACTGATGGGAATGTGGGATTCAGTCGCAAAGCAGAGCACGTAGTAACGCCAGTGAATCATGAAATCACGGCGACAGAAAAGACCTAAAGATAAATGGAGTCATAGTCATGTATGTCAATGATACGATTGTTATGAATTGATGTGCAGTGGAGAGAAAGTATCAAGCCAACCGCCGGAAGTCGGCAGTCAGCAAGACAGCCCCAGAACTGACTTTCGGACACGCAGGCGTTCTTCTGCAGCACTCGAGCCTGCAATCATTTCAATGATTTGTAATGTCTATTTGCTTCTTCCGTTGTTTTCATTCCATTTTCTGTCTCCTTATTTCTTACATTTTCTTAGTTTTAATGGTGTATTTCATTCTCTCTTTCGTTCTTTATTTCTCTATATATCTTTATATGTTATTTTCATCTTACTTCCATTTCTTTCCCGCTTTACCTGCCTTTTCTTTGTTTTCTTCCAAACTTAATCGCAAGTAACGCAGTTTAAAAACATGAAGACTCAAAATTTGTAGTCTTTTTCTGAATATAAGTCAAGAAATACAAATTTGGCATTAGCGTGTGAGGTTAAGTTGTCAAACGCCGCGCCTTGTTCCATCTGTTTGTCGTTAAATTACGCAGGGCCTTAGTTGCATTTCACATTTTTGGCTTTCGGAAGTTTAAGACAGCCGGAGCGTTAAACTCACTTCTCATTTTAGTGCCAAACGCCAGCCCTATACGTTCCGCGAAAGCTTTCTTGGCACGTTGCCTATCCACAGGGGTTACTGAGCGCTCGGAGCGGTGTGTCTGCTCCGACTGACGACGGAAGGAAACAAATGCATAACGCTTATCGCAGAAGTTTCCAGATGAAGATTTCTGTCTTCTGGGTTGTTGCGCTGTGTGAATCGCCCTGATGACGGAGGCAGTATGACCCCAGAAGACAGAAATCTTCATACTCATCGCCCTGATGATGGAGGCAGTATGACCTCTGGAACGTTGGTTAACATCGACCAGACTACAGAGCGCAACAACCCAGAAGACAGGAATCTTCATACTCATCGCCCTGATGATGGAGGCAGTATGACCCCAGAAGACAGAAATTTTCAGACTCACCGCTGTGAAAACCTAAAATCTTACAAGTTTTCAGATCCTGAGATCAGATGGTGTCTGATACAGTTGCTGATCGTTGTGTAGGGTTCCATTGTGTCTCAATGTCAGTAGAAAGGAAACCCGCTAATATCTTCACAAAATGGCACATCTTACGAATGTAAGGTTATTCAAGTCAATTCTGGAACTTAAATACGGAGTTGCAAGGTTATAATGGCTCTCAGAAGTAAACATTTTACTAATAATTATTTCCCAGAACTCTAACATTGGGATTTGTGGGTTTGTACGTGGAAGAGTAATGCGTACATTTTAGACGGAAAAATTGAAGGGGAGAATCACATGGGCAACCTAGAAGCAGATGGGAAGGCAGTAATCAAATGGGTTTTAAGGAAGTAGGGTGTGAAGGTCGAGAGTTGTTTTATCTGGCTGAAGGAAGGGTCGAGTGGCGGACTGTTGGGAAATTTTCGGTTTCCATAAAAGCCGAGGAATTTCTTGACCGTCTGACTGCCTGATTCTCAAGTTGAACACTGTTCAGTGGGGTTATTTTGTAGAGATTGAACTTATGTGTTGTGGCCTATTTTAATGTATAGCTCCATTTATTTGGACGTCAGGATGATCAGCCTTCGGGCCTACAAACGAAGCCACAACCTCTCACGAACACATGTTTGAATCCCACTCGAGGCAGAGATGTTTGTACTGACTTATGTGGGTAGAAGAGTCTTGCGATGGGCCGATTCTCTGCTCAGGGATTTTTACCAAATGTGCAAGAATCCATAATTTTAGACTTAATTTTGAACTGAAACATGCCAGAAAAACTAATCCGTAAAACATGAACGAGAATAGATTTTAACAATTATGCTTGATTTTAACAAATAGCACCTGAGTCATTAATTTACGGGGTACGGATTGGACCGTCGATGGCACGATAACGGGGGGACGGGGGAAAGGATTTAGTTTTGTTCGCTCCACGTCGAATGCGCAATCAATGCTTACAAAACGGCTGCAGTAAAGTGATGGGATCACTCTCATGTGGTACTGAGGTTACGAATGTTTGGAATTTTACCTCCGCTGTGTCTTTACACGGTTTACCGCCCAAACGTATCAGCTGTTGTATGATATGAGGTTTTCACAGCGGTGAGTATGAAGATTGCTGTCTTCTGGGTTGTTGCGCTGTGTAGTCTGGTAGATGTACCAACGATTCTGAGGTCATACTGCCTCCGTCATCAGGGCGATTCATCTACCAGACTACACAGCGCAACAACCCAGAAGACAGAAATCTTCATATGAGCTGTTGTCACAGTCCCGTGTGAGAATGTTCCCAGCCGTCCACTGCATTCTTTTCAGTATCCTATTGCTCACTGGTCCATGAATCGTGTTTAACGATATCATTTTCTGGTATAACCCTGTGTATCTGTTGAGCTGTCCCGCACCGGTATAATAGTTTACCGTTTGAACGCAAGATATTTTAGAGAAAGAATCTAGTGATATAGCTTGCTGCATAATGTTGAACCGTTGTTAACGGTCAAGTAATCTTTACAAAAAAATTCCCACGAAAACAACTTCACTGGTATTGAATAACCTTTAATATAACTCCTACTTAAAGTTTCCTATTGTGTGTTTATAATGAAGTCGGGTCGGTTTGCGGGACCGAGTTGGCGGTGAGCGGACCTTCCACTGGCCGATGAGTGATCTCATTCCCAACCCTCAACAACCGGCCCGGGACGCTAGCAACTGGCTGCGCTAGGCTGTAACCAGTCCCCGCCAACGTCTACGAGCGCTCAGCTGGGCGTTTGTCCCAGGGTAGGGATGGAAGGATTGTGTACTTCTGATCTCTCCTTCTCTCTTGAAGACGATACACTCTTCCTTTCTCCAGCTACTTCTCATTCCTCCTGGGAGAATATTACAATCTTGTTCTCTTTTTTCCTTCTCGAGTCAAGGAGAAGTGCAGATATTTTATGATTCATGCTTTCTGTCATTTTGCTATGTTGAGAAATTCTTTGCGTAACTCCTGAGATGAAATATTAAATGAAATTATTCTTCCAGTTTGTGAAGAATTGGTCCTTATGTTACTGTTTTTAACGTCTATTGTTCAATGTGATACTCTTTCACTAAAAGGCTAATTCTGTCAGTGGCGAGGTGAAATGCGTTTGATATTAGAAAGCAGTGTGTGAGATTGGTACAATAGAGATCAGTTATTTTAATTCATTGTTCGGTACGTAGGACAATGATTCTGAAACAGTGTTCCGTAGTACCGCAGTTTTACGTGACATATTCCGCGAATGTCACTACATTCGTCAAAACAATTTCATTTTGAAATTCTAAATGAGGAAACTGTTTCTGTCCGTATGTACCGGGCAGAATAAAACTGCCACCGGGATGTCACGTTTAAGAACATGAGTTAGGGGGCTGCTATGCTCAGCGGCCTGTCTGTCCATCCTCACTTCAGCCCTCTACATTGCAGCAGATAATAACCCAGAGCGTACTCCCTGACTTGCAGTTTCCGATGTAGCATCTTAGGTTTGTCAGTGGAAATAATTTGCGTGACTCACCATTATTTTTATTTTCAGGCCGGTAAGTGTCGTGCAAACATTGCCTTGTTCTGTGTCATTTTCATTTCAGTGGTTTTTCTGTTTTCTTGTATTTTTTTTAGAGAAGTTTTGCCAATCTGAAAAGTTTGGGAGCGAAGATAATTTTGAGGATGCTTACCATCCTGATGATGGAGACAGCAAATTCCCCAGAAACGTTGCTAAACGTCTACCAGACTACACTGCGTTATGACCCACAATCCAGTCATCCTAGTACCCCCCTCCGTGAGAACCTTTCTACTAAGATAATTTTGATTTATCTTTCTTTTTATGTTCCAAAACGCTGAAAATCATAATATTCAAGCAACATTTCTGTCATTTGTTCTGTATGAATGTGAAACGCAATGATTTAATCCGATCGAACAACAAATTAAGTTGCTAGTATTAGATTTGTGGTTCCCACGATTTTCAAAATGTGGATCGTAAACTTTTGAGTTGTGACACCATGTAGGTGGAAGGAATGTGTCGCTTCCATGTTCAGGGTTTCTACCCTTTGTTATGAACATAGGTGATTGAAGGAACCGCCCCAGGATCGTATCTGATGGGAGGCTGTGGTGGTAGCAGCGGTGAACCTTTGAGTTTTACCACAAGGCTTTAGTGAAATCAAAAACATTGTATATTAAAGCATCTAAGTTGTTGCTGTACGGCTAAGTTATGAGAACTTGGAACTGTAAGTTCACATTGCGGGTCCTGGAAACTTAAGACGAAGAACAACAACTCTTCCAGCTTTGATATCGCCAGTGCGGTTTTAGCCAGAGCGTGTATTCTTGATTTGTGAAACTCGGGTTAAATGACATCAGTAAGAACTTTACTGAGCTGTTCGTGGTACGTCTTAATGTCACCAGCGTTTTCATTATTCTCACTACAGATGCATGGAGCGTGAACTGAATGAGTGTCAAATCATTTACTAGATTGATCGGTGATGATTTCTGTCACTTGTGATTATTGTTCTTTTTAAGCCATCTAGTTAGTTAGTTAGTTAGCTGTCGGACAGTACGATAATGTCGTAGGGTTAATTTCAGGCTTAAACGTAAGAAAAGTTTTCGTTTCATTATTTTTTTCTACAAGCACACATAAATTTTAATTTAATTTAAACATATTTTTACTTTATTTAATTGAAGTATGAAACAGGGGTGCAAAAATAGCGGTTTGACATGAATTTCAAACTTAAAATGGAACTTGTGGGCCGCATATCGTGAACTGAGTCGAGTCCCATAACGCGTCGTTGAAGAGCGCCGCCAGTTTGACATGTAGTGGATCGTACGGACATTCTGCTATTATAGAATTCAAGGAAGAAGGCGGCTTGCAGAGATTGTCGCGTGATAAGAGTTAAACCACTCAGCATCATTGCTTATTAGTGCTACTTGTACGCTCCCTCTCACTGTGATTACACAAAATATTACTTGTCGAAAAAAGAGAACACCAGGTTGTAGTTTGATATTAGTGAAGTTTTGCTATGTATTTTAATGGGAGTCCGAGGTTTAAGGCTTCAGGTTTTGCGCAGACGTACTAGGGATTTGTTATTAAGATGTCCATAGTCCGGTTGCTTTGCACCAATAGGGTTTTATCTGAACAAATTTGTTATCTCCAATAAGTGCAATGCTTATTAGCAGGAAAGTGCATGTTGTATCGTTGATTCATATGCCTACGTGTTATTCTTTGGATCACACCTTTTCGTTTTTGTTTGTCCAAAGTATCTGTCGCTTACATCACTGCAGTGTTTATTGCATCATCTTCCAATAAATTGTTATAGAAGTTAACTTTGCTTCTGGTATCTTTCTCTTTATATACCCCTTCATATAGGCAACACGTGTAACTACAGTGCCATTTGTGTTGAATAATTGCATGGCATGAACTTACTACTGGCTGTGAAAACCTGTTTGTTACGTTACATGACGCGACTGTGGGCATGTTGCTTGTGTTCTAAAAGAGCGGCCAAAGATTAGACCTGCATGCTTTCGGGTTGTGGTAATTAATTTGATGTTCTTTTCTGGAAGATAAGTTTGAAGTTGTCTTAGGAGTCGGGACAGCTTAGTCAGTAAAATGGCTGAGCTTGATGACCCAGGTTTGATTTCCGGCAGGGCAACATTTTTTTCTCCTCGCTAAAAGGTCTGGACCGGCTCCGGAGCTTACCTGAGGTTCTTTTCTGGGTGGCAGAGACGGACTGGGCATGCAGCTAACCTCCATCTAGTGCCAAGGTTAAGAATAGCCGTACGTCATCATGACCAGTAACTCGATTTATTCTAATGTCTTGTTTTTAATACATAAAAACAGGAATATCACAATGATTCGCCATGGGATGGATGATTAAGGTTCGATTCCCGTTAGGGATAGTGATTTATCTTTTTGCCGCTAGGTCCAGCTGATTCAGCCTATCGGGTGAGTACAGGAGACTCTTTCTCTGCGGATAAAATTGATGGAGCCTGACGATGACCACCCACTTTCGTCTGTTCCTGAGGTTAAGAATGAGTGGACCAATTTTTCTCATACATCTGTATGACGACGCAAGGACAGCTGAGGCGTTTCTAGCTTCAGTGTGTCATTTCTGAACATAAGCGGGAGAATAACAGGATGATAGAGAAAATTACAGAAAATGTAGCTTTATGATTTGTAATGCATGCAAAATTTTAGTCGGAAACACCGAAGATAAGTGATTACTCGGGAGAGGATTAAAGGGATCTTATAAGGACGTGGGTTGGATTAAACTGGCTCTTGTGAAAATGGCGATGGTCTTCGGTTCTGATAAAATATGGGGAATTTTTGGGCCATCTGAGTGACTTGGCTTCTCAAGAAGACTGTTGTATAAAGTTAAAAGTGAAATAACGAAGAAATGAAAATCCAGTTTGTGTTTCTTGAAGCTGTGTCAACTATCCTGAGCACAAACTGCTGATGGGCCAGTAGATTTTCTCTTACCCTCAGCAGAACACAATGTGAAGGCCTTTCTTTTTTCCATCAACACAACAGCACAAAGAAAAGCAACGGTTCACGTCAGCCTAAGAAGAAGATAGGGTATAGCTGGTTGAAAAGGGTGCCTACATCATCCGCAAATGGGACGGGCCGTCTAGACTTGCCTGCAGTACACAGAAGGGTTGGGTACAAGAAAAGAAGGCCTTTATTTTTAGAGCTTATTTTAGCCGTTCCCTCACACTCCGTTTCAGGGGTGGCCACGGCTAGAACCGCTTTTGGTCGCCAGTCAGGTTGGAAATAGTTCTGTTAAACTTTCTGCTTCAAATACCCCGTCTTTGGCCTCTCCTGCGCCGGTTAAATCCAGGTCACATCTTCAGATAACTGACATACACACGTATTTTCAATGCGTGTCCAAGAAAATTCCAGGATAGTGCATTAAATTAGGCCAAATTCAGTGTTCATTAATTATCCTACCATCCTTCGCTGCGTAGTGTTGAGTTGGCGGCAGCGTCGTTTAATAAACCGGAAGTAGAACTATACAATACGTATATCTGAGAAGCATCGTAATATTATGCTCACATTTATGCATGGAGCTCCCAAGTAATACCTTTTAATAAGGTTTTGAAACCATAATTTTGAATGTGGTTCTTCTGTCTCCATATCTGACGCAGTGTTAAGAAGAAAACATATATAAAAACATTTGCTTAAACCTCAAGTAAACTGAAAAATACCACTTTTGAGACATTTGTGCAGACAGGATGATATATTCAAAAGCATATTCAAGAAACAGGAAGTGGTTGTATGAAATGGATTCAACTGGCTCAAGTATTAGTTCTTGAGGTGGGTTCTAGTGATGACGGCAATGAACTTTTGTGTTCAATAAAAGAGCTGGGCATTTCTGAATATCTGATATCCCGTCGACTGATCAAGGAGGAATGTGTACTGTATCTGTAACAGCCCTGGAAACATAGTTGGTCACTCTGACGCACGTGGGCAGATGAGGAGCTCGTTTTGGGTGCGTTTATACATCCCTGCTGTTGTGTCAATGGTTAAGGATGTATGGGAGTAACGAGCAGTGTCCAACCATGAGGACGAAAAGGGACAACATTTTACAAAGTTCAGTAACAGACCCTAGAAGTCTCTGGAGGTTACCAACTGTCATATAGAATCATGCAGACTTGAATATGAATTTGAATTCTTGTTTAGAACAACGCACAAATGTAAACTGTAAATTGTTGAATTCTCACAGGTTCTTGCACTCGTTTGCATAAAACTAATGCATTATGGGGAAATCGTTTCTGGTTCTGATTTCAACGTTCCATCTGTGTTAACTGCTCAGCCCATTTCGGTGGTCTTCTACTCTCCCCAGTTGTCAGTACGTAGAGGTCGCTATGCGAAGTGAGAAGCAAAAGACAATCTAAACAAAACAAATTAATATCTCCTATACTGGAGTTAGTAGTCAGTGGCGGGAATTCACAGCCATCTATGTCCGTCAATACCATATGCAGACTGTAGTCCTATCATGTGATATTTTAGGTTCTCACGGCGATGGTTATGAAGATGGCTGTATTCTTGGGTGTTGCACCGTTTAACCAAGTATACCGACATTTCAGAGTTGCTTACTGCCTCCATCATTATCGCCCTGATGATAGAGGCATTAAGCACCTTTGAAATATCGGTCAGTTTCTACTAGACTATATGGCGTAACAACTCAGAAGACAGCCTTCTTCTAACTACATCGCGTTGGTAATGAAGTAACTCAGTTGCGTTATCCAAAGGATTTTATGTGTTTCGGATGTCAGATATTCCATTTTTGTGGGCTGTCTTGTCATGCGGAAGGTGGTACGTTGTTGATGTGCTGAGGATGAAGATCACTTGTGGCGTCTTGTAAGCGTCTGTAAACTTCCCACAAGACACTACACGGCATCATAACTCGGAAGACCGCAATTCAAATTCTAAAAGCGGTGAAAGTTTAAAACCTCATTTAATAATTACTTGTTTGTTTGTCCGTCTGTCTGCGAACATTGCATGCTCACTGTACGCCCTAACCCTTTCAGTGTCAATATCGGTTTTCGCGGTAGGAAAGACTGCATGAAGTACCTCAGCAATGTTCCGTAGTAACATCCGCCATTTTGTTTTTCTCGTATAAACATGAGGAACTTTGTGTTTTCCAGATCACAGTAGGAGTCGATTATTTGCTCTTGTGAACACAGGAAGGACCTTTGAGTTGTATAAAAGACTCTTTGCTTTTCAAGAAAGATTGTGCTCCATAGAATTAATCATTGGTCTTCATAACATCGTCTCGGTTCAGATATATCCTCAGTTACCAATAAGTTGGTTAAGAGCTGCACTGTACAAACAAGAAACGGACTAAGACTTACGCTTAGTACTCAGCATTACAGAATAAGATTATCAACCTACGTTGTTTACCGGAGAGTTCAGAAATGCATACCAGATTTTAGTCAGAAGACGAATTGAACGACACCTGGGAAACCTAGGAGTATATGGTAGTATAATATTAAAATTGACATTAAAATTTATGTTATGGTGTGGACTGAATTAATGTGGCTCAGGACAGGGATACGTGACGGGGCTTTGTGATCATGGTTATGAACTTTGGGTTTCCATAAATGGCGGCGGAATGTGTAAAATTACAGCGTCTCAAGATGGAATGTATGGAAATAAAGACAGTGTAGGATATGAGGTTCTCACGGCGGTGAGTCTGAAGATGGCTGTCTTCTGGGTTATTGCGCGGTGTAGTGTGGTAGAACTTTATCGACGTTCCAGAGGTCCTTGCTGCCTCCATCTTTTTTTCTTTTTTACCCCCCCCCCCATTTCGTTAATACGGATGTTCATGTGTAATACGAATAAAGAAATTTACACAAATCTCTCTTTTATTTTTATTACTCTATGTGCGTTGTTAAGGAAATGTCAGTATAATATCGGAAAAGAATGGTATACTTTCCCGCACGGAGGATAATTAAATTTGTTAACAAATATCTAATCAGCTTAAGTAAACACGAGGATGATAAGGGCACTTTAAGTGGGGAATAGCATTATTGTGTTCATTGGGACTTCGGATACAAAATTTACCTATTGATTTATTTTTAAATGTCTTAAAATATAATATATCGTGGAGGGTAGTCCACGATAAAACCGTGTTCTCACGTGGTATTATACTTTGTGCCATGAGTTGCGTTTCAGGCTCGGAATATATGGGTAATAATGTTGCTACTGTGATGAACGTTGGGAATACAATATATTTTAAAATGTTGGAGCATACGTCTTTCTTAAAGTGACGATATGTCAACTGGGATACATAGGACTGTCCGGGTTCAACGAACAGTGGAAAACCAGACAGACAGACAGACAGACTCCAGTCATGAGTTGTGACGCCGTGTGCTTGTACGTTGACACTAAAATTTTGGAGGAGCATCATGCCTCCATCTACGGGGTTGAATCTGCAGCAGGAAATTTTAATTTTATTAGTTAAATTCTGCCGATTCAAGGAAGGAAAAACCGAAAGTTTTGTTCAGTGGGGCTGGTCTGCCGCCCATGAAGTAAAAGTCTAACATAAAGCATGTTAAAGTAATATTAATGTCATAGTAATCCCAGGACAGAAATACGAATACACTCTTATATAAATAAACAGCTTGGCGCCAGTAATATTAAACTTACAAGTTATTGGCTTTTATTTTTTTGTACAAATCTTAAGAAGGGGGCGATACACAGTGCATCACTCCTTTAGGGACGGCTGAAAATACAGAGCCATCATGCTGGGCCCCCTTTTTTGTATTGGCCATTTGACACCACAACAACAACAACCACTACACGCACATACATGGGCAAAAGTCCAGTCTCAAGGAGAATGAGATGGGCGGGGCTTGTAGCACGTGTGAAATACAAAATTTTAGTCTGAAAACGTGACGAAATTACACTATTTGGGGGATGTAAAATGGGTCATAAGGTAGAAGGGTGTGAGAAGGTGGACTGGGTTAATCTGGCTCACCATACGAACTGTCGAAGGGTTTATGTGAACACGGTAATGAATCTTCGGGCTCCGTAAAAGCCGCGGGATTTATTAAGTAGCTGAAGGACTGTTAGCTTCCGAAGACTCTGCTGTTTAGAATAAGTGAGTTAAGCCAAAAGAAAAAGAAGAAGAAGAGTGCGATTCTCCGCAGTTTTATTTCAGCTGTCCGAATTTATTGGAGTGTCACTAGTCAGAGTCCGTACTTCACCTTTTCTTTTCATATTTCTATATTTCTCAAGATTCTGGTATGACATTTGTCGTAGTGCTGTGTTCTGTCAATTCTTATTCTTCCTACAGATACGGAAATCAAATTAAAATTATATCAGAAAGCAACGAGCACGTTCTATCGTGAGAACCTGAACAGAATGAGACAGTCTTGCTATTTACGTATGTCTCTTACACTTTTTTCGCATGTCTCTGTTCTTGACATAATATACTCGGAATTTTACGTCACATTTTACATGAATATTGATACCAGTATCAGAAGTAAATTAAGTTTACTGAAATGTGATTATTCAGGGAATGTAAGAACAACATGAGTACTTGCTTTATCGAGTTAAAAGTAAGTTGAAACATGTAGTTTATGCTAGTTTAACCAGGCGAATTCCATTGAAATAAATGGTGTAATTTTGTCCCTCTATTTTAGTTAGGAAATAGTCAGAAGAAAAGTGTGTTGAGTAAGTAGTAAGACGTTGTTGCCATAGAGTGATACTTTGTGGTAAGATTTTGTACATGAAATTGATAGTGAATTCAAATACGTTTTTGAGCTGCCTAATTTGCGTGAAGTCGATGGTAGAGAAAGACATCTGAGCAGTCAGCTACAGAGGATGTGGAGGTCCACAACTGCGACTCATCTGAAGATAGTATTTAGGAATTTTCCAGGTGGGACGATGGAAAATTCGAAGAATGTAGGTCGGGATGTTCGGTATCCAAGATAATCGTGTTAAATAAAAATTAATTAATACAGACATACATGAATTGTGTTAAGACATAAATACCGGATATGACGCAAGTCGTCTAAACACACCTGAAGCTTATATTCCATGCACATTTTTCAGATCTGTTAGTTTCAGTATCTGAGTGATACGGTGGTGTTTTCATAAAATGTCTGTTGGTTATTCCCGAATCACCTTAAACAGAAGGCTTGGAGTATTAGTATTATTTTTCTCTTGTATCATCTCTTCTGGAGAAACGTTTCATCACTTTGTGGGTATAACAGAAATCCGAGGACTGATAGCGGAGAATCTACCTCCCTCCTCCTACCCCCTCCTCCCCCGCAACCCCGCCCAGAGTCGGGCTTCTAGCCCCGGGCACCCGCGTTGAGTAGCTATCTGCAGTTTTGGTTTGCAGTGTTGGTAGGCGTGTCAATGAAAGATAGATATTGTCACTGTCAAGTTTCCATATTGCAATGACGACATACCGGAACCAGATACTGTTCATGCTTCCTCAGTGTAGGGTTCCCGGATGTGACGTCACTGGTATGACACTGCGGTCACATTAAACGACTGTCGAAACGTTTGCTTTGCCCGACTGACATTCCATAAAATTTGGTGTGTTCAGAATGAAATCGCTTCTGGTTGGCTGTTATTACAGACACTGTTCAGGTGTGAGAATAATGCAATAGTAGCGGTAATAATAATAATGATGATAAAACGGATAATTCCTCTTCGGACTAGAATTACATTGGTATAAAGTAAATATAAATAAAACTAAGTGAAGACAAGCAAAAGTACATAATTACGGTGTGTAATAATCGGTTAGAGAATTTCTAAAAATTTTAGTATTTGGAAAAAAGCTAGTAAATACAAATTAGAAGAATACATTTCAGGAATGTTTCCAAAACTGTTTGTTATTATTCCGTCTACGTTTTAAGACACCGTCTGTCAGGATGTAGGCCTGTAAAATTTTGCTAGCGGAGAATTGGAAGTTTTCACGGCGACGAGTATGAAGATGGCTGTCTTCAGGGATGTTGCACCACGTAGCCTAGCAGATATTGACTGACGTTTTAGAAGTGCTTACTGCCTCTATTATCACTCATCACCCTATTCATGGAGGCTGTAAGCGCCTCTGGAAATCTGTCAGGAACTGCCTTCATTCTCAGCTCTGTTGAAGGAGGCAGTGTGTTCCTCCGAAGCGATGACACCCATATACACGTCCGTACCGCGTCACAATTCAGAAGGCCACCATCTTGAAACCTTGAGAATATCATATGCAACATAATATTCTTTGTTTCGCTCTTAAGAAGTTTACTTTAAAACGTCATCATTTCCTGGAGAGTTGTTAGGATTACGTCGTAAACGTGTGTTACTTTCTGTGTGATTGGATCTCAGCCGCTTTCTGAGCTTTGTTATAACGGGAATAATTGAACCACTTCTGCCAGAGATCGATGTGGTCACTCTTCTGGCCGAGCCTTCACTGTTCCTGTTATTTTTATGTTACTGTACTTTGTCATTATTGTGCTACGAATGAATGACTATCATTCCACTTTATTACATTTAACTTATCGAGGGAAAACTGGAATCCACATCCCATTTATATCAAGCGTGTCTGGTTTCCAGATTATGCACATCAGTTCCACAGTTTTTCATTAATATTTTGTTTGTACAATTTTACGTCCCATACATTTGCTGCCAGATTTTTGTAATTGGGTACATGGTTTTAAACTGAATTGAACTGTAGGTTTTATCGGCGATGAGTACGAAAATAGTAGCGGTGTTGTGCAATGCAGAAGACAGCCATCTTTAAATTGAACTGAGTTCATCGGAGGCAACCATGTTTTGTCGAAATGTGTTGTCTTTGTATTTGTGTCTATCGGTTGATGGAATATTTATACAGGATTCTAGCCACTTGGTGAATCACCTAGCTAAATTGTACTAATTGGTTAACAACATAGCACGGGAATATCAGGATCGGACTTATGAAAGACAAATAGAAGTAAATGTATTATGTATGAGCATGAAAAAGCCAAAATCAGATACAAAATCATGATACAGATTGTGCCATTTTTAACGCATCCCAACACCGGTCGCGTTCTACGTCACAAAAATTAAATCAGAGACAGATCCATCCCATGTAATAGACTCTTCTAACATCTCCCGTGATACTCGATTTAAGGTCACCTTGTTGCTAGGCCGCTGCTCATGTCTGTCGCTCTAAAGCCGTGCAGTTGTCAACAAGGTGTATATACGAGCAGAACGTGTTCTCTTTCGCGAAAATTACTTCGCATCGAAATCGTTGGCTCTTGTTTGAGAATAATTTAACAACTTACAAGGAAGTAACGAATAAGACGATACACCGACTGGTAACAGAATTTTGGGGGTCAGGAAGTGTTCGCGATTGGAAATATATCTGTCGCCGGAAATGTTGACACGTGGCTCACACCGCGAACACAACTGCTTTACTGCAAGAATTCTTTGGTGACCGCATTGCCATCGGCGGCCTTTATACCACCAGATTTATTTCTGTTGGGATTTATCAAATAAGGAGTGGATTCTAGTAAATCACGAAGCTTAGAGGAATCAAAACACGATACTGTACATTCTGTTGCCGACATTGACCTAATAACGTTTTGCGAAGTCGGTGGCACTTTAGAAAGGGTAGTGTTGGTCTTCGAGAAGGTTGTGGACATTTTAAGTTTGTGCTGTGGAGCTCTTCTGTAAGTTCTTCTTAACAGATAAAAACTAAGAAAGAACTAGTTTGTCTTGTATTGTGGAAATGAAGAGGCTGAAAAGATCCTTGGAATTTACTCCTGATTTTGATGCTGACGCTGGGGAAAAGCGGGGGAGGAAGATAAAATGAGTTGAGGGTAAGGGTAAAGGGAAAGGATTAAGGTCGACTATAAATGCTGTGATAAAGGTAGAAGGAATAGAATTCCGATAGACATATACAGAAAATTGTGATAGTTTGTAGAAATTCTTAGTGAAAGTTTTTAAACTGAAGAAATATTATCGTTCAATAGTGTCATTGTATGAGCACATTTTTCATAGATTAAATTGAAAAATTGATACTCGATACTGTGTAACAACGCCTGAGTCATGTCTTCCTGAAACGAAATAAATCTGCTGTAAATTGTGTGATGTTTGTCGGAAATCGATGTTTTTTACGTGGTATCGACATCTGTTGTTATTGATTAAACTGTGATATCAAAACGTAAGCTTAAACAAACCTCAAAATAACCTCAGGCTGTTTTCGAATTGTGTTCATTTCGGCTTTTATAAGCACGTCATTTGGGACAACAAAAATAAAAAAATAGGACCCCAGTGATTTCTGAAACAAGCCAGAAATTTCGCCCCTCTATTTGAACAGTACTTCCGTTAGCAGCTTTTCTTGACAAGCTCTTAGTCGCTTTGTTAGTCAAGAAATTCGCGGCCTGAATCCGAATGTCTAACCCTGTTTACAAGAGCTCGCCACTTGTTCCTAACTTG
>NW_019059701.1:236368-255760 GCF_000696155.1 Zootermopsis nevadensis | reverse complement strand
TTATAAGTTCCATTCTGAAACAATGCCCTCCCATATCCTAAGTTTTCCAATTGATCTGTTTTATGCTCGTCTCATCTTTCCAACACGTGCTACATGCCTCATACTTTGATCGCCTAAGTAATGGCCTAACTGATGATGGATATATGACAACTTATAATTTAAAATGTACTGCTCAAAAGCCTAGTAGGATCCGATATTCCGTGATAACAGAAGCTAGTATTGGCCATGATCAGGTGACGGTTCCACCTACCAAACTATCATCTATCTTAATGTTATCCTCCCATCTCTTTCTCTGTCTTCCAAATGACCGTTTGCAAGAGGACATTGCTCCATGGGAGACAAGTTTATCTTCTTCCAGAGTGAGAAATCACGTTTTACGCCCATATAAAGCAAACCCTAAATCCTGTAGGATCACACTGAAGGGCGTTAAACAAAGAAAACCAGCTAAAACAAAGGACATGGTCCTTTGTAACGGAGGATAGGAATTTGTTGCAGTCTGGTAAAAGTTCATCGACGTTTCAGAAGTGCAGGGCAGGAGGCGGTAAGCATATTTGAAACGCCCGTGAACTTCTACCTGACTACAGCAGACAATCTATCTTCATACTCGCCGCCACGAGAACCTGAAATCTCATTGGATGCTTGACGTCTGTTGGAGTGACTGACTGAGCCGGACTTGCACACTACAATTTTTAAGCTAAAGCCACGGCCGGCCACTTCCTCCCAAGCACTTTCAAATTTTAATTCATTCAACGCCAATATCCGTCACAGCAAATCGAATCAAACCTGTCCATCGTTACTAGAGGTGAGGTGAAGTATCATACAGTGACAATCTCCACCCCAGATCCGTCAATGAGTAAATGGCAGGCATGGAAAAGAGAGAATGACGTACTATTCAGTGTTTGGGAGTCGTTGATTCAGAACCCAGCATCCAGCGTTTTCACATGGCTGCCCGAACCCTTGCGGTAAGAGATATGTAATTTGAGAATCTGACATTATTTTGAAAAATGCTGCCTCCTAGGGTGAATCACAGTGTTTTAGATATATTTTTGTTTATGAAAAACTAGTTTCACGGTTCATTTCACAGAAAGCAAGGGCGCTCTCACACAGGACTCCACTTACAATACGATTTAACCAGTGGAGGAGCGTTCCATATCTTCATAGGGGGGGGGGGGGGGGGGGGGGGGGGGGTCGTGAACATTTTGGAAGTTGAGTTTGTATATATCGTACTTCATTTTCCATGATGCACAATCACAAGTTGCAACAAGGCACACCCGGAACGAAGTTCAAATTTTACGCAGTTAAGATTGCGATAAATGTGATGCATAGCGCTAGTTTGTTAACGCTCGAGGTCTGGCTAACATCTTGGCTTGGACGGACAAGCAGTACCACCCGTCCTCAAGTCTACTCTACATCGCCTTTCGTCTGATTGAGCCTGCGCTAACAGACGGCTAGCTGAAGCCTCAACGAGATTCCAGCAGCACCTGTGATGGACTATCTGGAGAGTTTTATCTGGTCAGTTCTGGTATGTTCAAGTGCAGATGGAGTACCATTAGGACTTTTTATTTTTCGTGTTTGTCCGGCAAACACGGATAACATTAACGCTACGGTCTCTGGACTTAGCACGTGTTAAAATAAGACATCGCACACTGAAGGCGATACCATGACAATGACGACAGGCCGACCGACCGACCTTACTGTGTCGTCTTCCGCTCCGTGTTGAACGTATCGACCCCGAAGACAAAGTTATGTTTCGCGAGTAACTTCAGCGACTCACAACCAACAGCATTTCGTCATTACGATTTTACAGGGAAAAAGTTTCAAAATTGTGAACTGTTACAATCAAAATCATATTACTTTTACACGACTGAAACCCTTTCTTCGTCTGAACCGATCGTCAACATCCAAAGCCCTTTGCTGACGACGACATCTGATGTCCCCTGCTTCTACTAGACGTTCCGATTATACCATTCTCATTGTACGAGTGTTGATTTTTGTTGTTGATGATGGTCATAGATACAGAAGTGACTTTACATCGTGGCTGCCAAAAGTGTGCGTCCTTTGTTCTTGTGTCAATGTTTTACTGATAGGAAATTCGAATTAGGGCATTTCTCTCACATTTGTAGATTCTTTCGTGTCTGTCTTATGGATGTTTCGATGTGTATTTTTTTAAAGCAGAAACAACAGTGGAATCTGGTTTCCAGTCTGTACGTCACTCCTGGAATATTGATTGAGTCTTCAGGTTGCCATGTCAACTCGTGGGAGTTTCCTGTTGTGCAGTACATTGTTATTTCTGCTTTATCCTTGGGAATTGTCAGTTTCAGGGCGTTAACTCTATTATTATGCCTAGATGTTCTTTGGTCTACATTGACTGATGATAGCATTAAAATGAATGCTGCTCTTTTGTATTATCTGAAAATTAATCGAATGAGATCTTTTATTTGAACGTAGAATTGGATCTAGTTTCACGACACCATAGAAACGAACCAGAAGGTCCATTACCATATTTACAAGAGTCCGCCGTTGGACAATATTCTGAGCCAGATGAATCCAGTGTACAAGTTATTATTTAACATTAATTTTGATATCACCTTTCCATGTTAAGCTTGTGTCTTCGATTGGGGATTTCCCTTCCAGTTTTCCTACTAAATTTTTGTGTATTTGTTTTATACTATCGGAATGTTAATCATTTAGAAGTAAATTATTCAATCGGGTGAATTGTGGTGTTAAAAGTTAGATATGGTATTTTTCAAGAAATTTCTTACCAAATTTGATTTTATATAGTACAGAAATAGCTGTTAAATATTAGAAGGAAATATAATTTGAGAATCTGATGTAGTTCATAATGGTTTCCCTGTAATATCTGCTAGAGACTGCTGGAATTTTTAAAAAATAGCAACACTGCAGAATGCATTACGAGGTGGCCATGATATAAAAGTCGTAAACTTAGAACCGGGCTTGTAACGAAATGCATGACAATCACCCAAATTATGCATGCATCTGGCAAAAGTGGAGTATTTACTGTACACTGCCTGAGTTAATTGGGTCTCGTGATTGTTTAGAATTTCGTCGGCAGTTTGTATTTAATACTCTACCAGTAAAGCAGCTCCGCTTTTCGGAGCATAAATGTTGAAATCTAACCAACTTTATTGAGCGGAGTCCTACATGAGAAACTAACAGTGTTTCAGCAACTCGAGAAATTCAGTGTTTCTTAGAACCTGAAGGTTTATTACCGTGTTAATAAGAGCCCGTCTGTGGTACCTGTCCTCAGGCTGTTAAATCTAGTTTATAACCTCGCACTATTTTCTTTAAAGATTAAACCCCCAAACACAACTTATGAAGTATCATTCGTACTCCAAAGGCTGTCTAAAAATGACGCGGTTATTCTCTCTGGGAGAGTGCAGTCATTAAATTGAGTGGTATATATTTCTATTTGCAAGGTGAAAAGTTTTTGTTTACCGTCACGCCGAGACCGATGCCTGAACCTGAGGTAGCGGGGTAAAGGTGCAGGAGCGTGAGGCTACCAGGTCACATGCATGCAATGACGAGGTCTTCTTTGCATGGTGCTTTAGACCCATCCCTCGTCACTCCCAATCAGCCATAACTGCGCGGTGCTTAGTCACAGAGGACGTTTTGTCATTATCATGGAGAAGGAATTGGGGAAAAACCATGATAACCCTCATTCAGGATAGTCGTCTTCTTGGCCGAGATTCGAGAGGGACAAGTGAGTAAGTAATTCAGTTCGGTTCGTAGTCTGCTGATGAAATTACGCCTCGGCCACAGCTGTCGATGTGACGTTGCGGAAATGAGCACCAGTGGTGTGCTGAAGCCACTGTTGTAGGACGAGGCCAGACGCGCGGCTTTGTGAGGCTGTACGTGATCGCATTGCACGTGCTACAAAATGAGTATCTTATTATCGCGATGGCTGGATTTATTGTTAACGAAAAAACAGATAAGAACAGGCCGTGGTTGGTGAGTGATACATAAATGAATAGCCTATAGCCTGTGAAGTAATGAAAGATTCCTCTACCCGTATTTGAAGAACTTCACAGAATGTCTTTTTAAGACTTCGGTGATAAGAATTAATTTTTTGTAGGCCCCAAAAACAATGTGAAAAGACACTGTTAAATATAGTCTGTGGAGGAGACACTAAATGTAACCCTACGCTAAACACAATAGAACAGCCGAATGCGTCCAATGAAGGCGAGCACCACATACCAATTGAATCGCTGTCCAAACTGCACTGCGCCTTGGCGATATTCTTTCCGAAGTACCGACATTGAGCGAACGCCTTGCTTCGGTTGTTCGCGCTGTTTCCGTCCGTGCTCGTGAGACCGTCCACATTGACAGAGGCACACTGGGCGTAAAACGAGCACGGACCCAGCCACAGTTGTATGAACGTTGTGTGCAAGGGGGTCAAAGGCTACGTGACGATGGGATGCACTTAAGCGTTTGTTAGGCCGTTGCATCCGGAAGACACAAGAAGATAAATTTATCCCTGGCTCTTAACTTTATCACCACACCATGGAGAAGTTCACGCCCCGGCCACTTCACCCTAGGAAATAACATCGGTAACCATTGGATTTGAAGCTGGGTAGGCCCCAGAGCCGGTCTGGACGTTGTGACAATAGAAGCAAATACTGTCACCAAATTATTTTTTTTAAAAAAAGTTTGATCTCCTGGGTTGTGACGCCTTGTGATCTTGTAGGTGGTTACCGGCGTTCCAGAGGAACATATCCTCAGGGGAAGGTGGTGGTCGTAGGTTTCACCGAAACGCTGGTAATCATCTACAATATTGCACTGTGTTACAACCCAGAAGATTACAATTAAAATCTTCATGTCCATGAAAAACTCAGATCTCATACTCTGGTAGACAGACGGCAGACTTGATTAATATGTGATTTCCAAAACGTCCGTACTGAGACTGAACAAATTGCAAAGTTGTGCATGTCTCTTAACAAAAGAAGCAAAATATTCTGTACATTAGCCGTGTGAACCAAATATGAAGAGTGTTCACGTATGTCCTATGGTAGTCACGAATATGTGCAGACGCGTACAGACAGTATTTCTTGTTTCGCGGACCCATTGTATGTTAATGTTTTGAAGTGATGGCATGAATATTTTGGTTAAGAAACCTAGGCGGCGTTGTAGTCGGGAGATTATGCATAGGCTATTATATGCATCTAAAGGAAATAAGGTGTGAGGGTGTGATCTGGGTTCATCTGGATGTTATGGACACGGTAATGAACTTTCGGGTGTGAATTTCGTGACTAGCTGAACGGCTATTGTGAACTATTCTGTGCAGTTGATTAATAAACTGCAGTAGACTCCAGATTATCCGGTGGCGGATTTATCAGGGTCTGTCTGGATTACACGAAAATTAAAAATTAATTTAGAAAATCCGATGTAAAAGTTAGAACGTTTAGAAAGAAAGAAATAAATTCAATGACATTTTGATTAACTTTTTATCACACATGAATTGTTTCTAAAAGCTGAAGTTTACGACAGTGGAATGTTATTAGTATCCCTTGGAATAGTTTAAACAAATAGTTGGTATGTACTATATTACATTTTATATAAAATCCTTTCTGTTAGTAAATATTTAAAAAAGTAAGCAGCGTATGTCTACAAATAAACTTGCGTATTTGTTACATTTTCGTGTTTCCCCTTTAGTTTTTGAGGATTATCTGGGGTGTCGATTATCGGAGAAAATATATTTCCCAACCAACGCGAATAATCGGGAGTTAACTGTATGAAAATAATGTATTCTGTGTTCAGGCGTAAACTGAAATGCACATCGTGGTGCTTTCAAATCCATCGTTCTGTTCCGAGTCTCTCCACAATGCCTGTATTATTTTTAATAAACCTGAAATACATTTTATGTGAGACATCTGCGCTAAAGGTTGTCGAGAATATTCAATCTTGGGTCAGATTTGTCACTAAAGGTTCTTAAGTCCCTTACGGGCATTAATTATTTTTACTAATATTTTCTTAAACGCACACACCAGATATAAAGAAACACAAGTTCTACGTGTTCAGTGTTTCCGAACTTTTGTACCTGCGGCATGTTTTGTTATATTTTTGAAAGTGGATGCACCAGGGAGTTTGCAGATGTTACACAGAATTTTTTTTTAATATTGAAGATGTTTATTAAGGAATTTTGATTGAAAAGCATGCAGAACGTTACATGACATGAAAAATCAGGCAGAATTTATGAATTATGGCAATAAAAGCTCATGTATTTATTATTATTATTATTCCATCTATTCACCACTTTATAGGGTATTTACTTCTATGTACTCGAGACAAACTTTGCCCCTGAGGTACATAGTGCAGCAGCCATTTCCGAAATACATTTTGTTTTTAATATGTGTTACCTGTATTATATTGTTTTATTGTGAGGAATGACTATATATTTTACGACAGCGTCTTTCGAATGATGTATTATTATTATTATTAACTGACACTTTGGATGATGATGCAGAACACTAAACCTGAGAACTAAATTTTGTAAAGATAAGTAAGTATAGAAAATATTTGGTTCTTATTAATTAGTTGGTCGAAGTTGGGACTTTAAAGAAGTATTTTTGTATGCATGTTTCCACGTGATCTCATTCCGTACTTCTTATTTTGATTGCCTTCATATTATATGACGAATACGAATTATAAAACACAGTTTCCAGTTTCCTCTGTCGTTCTGTTATTCATTCATAGGTTCAAGTATTCTGTTCTCTACCCCAGAATATTCCAACGTTATCATCTGGCTTAACCTAATGTTTAACGACTAGCATGTGCATACGGAATAGTAATGATTATGAACTTTGTTAATACAGATATAGGACATTTCCCGCTCTTTACGGAATCAAATCTTTATCAGCCTACTATGTGTACAGACTGGCTACTAGTCCAGCCAATCTCATTATACTATCAGCCTTTCATATTTTTCTAGGTGTCTCAGATTGTCTCCTCATTAGATTTTCCAACTAATTGTTTATGCATTTTAACCGTTCACCCATCTGATTATTTTTTTATTTCATCACTATCATAATAATTGATGAAGGCTAGAAATTAAGAAGCTGTCATTATTCAGCATTTAGCATTCTCCTATGTCTTCCTTCGATCAATATTTCTGTCTTCGTGTGAAACACGAAGTGTTTACTCAATACGAACAGCGTGATATTACCTCATTTCGATCTTTGACTGTGATACTCGTACGCATACAAACAGAATTGAGAGGACACTAAGACACTTCCTTGGACTGTAGTTTCTTCCAGAGTGAAGTGACAGGCTGACTAAGTATTTAAGACGAATGTTGGAACCACAAAACACGAATCGTTATAATTAGTGTTATTAGTTTGTTGTCTTCCTCCGGAGCCATCTGTTGCAGTCAAGATATATGAGATTTGTAGACTCCATTACTTGAAGATTGCAGCTCGTGTGCACTTCCTCCTACTCCTTCCGCTCAACTTCCGGTTCTGTTCGTTCCCCTTAGCTGATGGTTATGTTTTGCCGGCTGTCATTATGTAGTGGACGCAAGTGAATAAGAACATCTTGTGTTATGCCCTACTTCTCTTTCACATTTGCTTTGTTTTAAATCCGCGTCTCAAAATGCCGGTTTGGCTAAGCGTTTCAGGTCGCGTGGACACTACGTAGTTTTCACTCGGAACACGATGTGCATGAAAGTGCATTATAACACTCAGTTTGTCAGTTAATAAACTCGTCACCAGAATACAGGTTATAATCATCATCATTGTATGTAGTAGGATACTTTTTTGACTTGTGTGATTAAGATATGAATAATGACGATAGATGTGGGGAAAAAATAGTTTATTTTATAAGTGCTACTGTCATTTAGCAGATTTTAAAATTAATTGTGACGAGAATATAAGATTAAGAACGAAAGATCATTTTATAATGTAATAATTAAGTAGGCCTATTAATTTATATGTTTTTATATGGTTGAGAAACTTGATGTCTCGACCCAGTGCAAGAATATTGAGACGAACGTGCTGAAGACAGTATTTAGACGAAAGGAGGACGTAACAGGACGGAAGAAATTAGATAGTGAGAATGTTAATAATTTATGATTTTAACCGTATATTATTAGAACGATGAGATGGGACATTGATTTTGTACTGGCCCAAAATTGTTAAGTGACGATATTTTGGCGGCATGCTTAATTTATAGTAAGAATTATAACGAAATAATAGGGAAATTTAACTTTTTTAGGCGCTTTCGCAAAAAAAAATCGGCCTGTTGACTTCATTCTGTCTGCCCGCATGAAAAACTCTAGAACTGCTTAACTGATATTCACGAAATTATTATTGATAATAATAACTGCTTATTTCTTATAATTTAATGGGAAATTAAGTGTCATGTAACGGACTCTGGCACAAAGAATGACTTTCAAGAAATGATACCAGGAAATGGCGAACACTCACTTAACGAAACAGAGCAGACGCACCGGACCTTTTAAATAAGCATGAAACATTTAAAAACACTCCTCTTTCCAGACGATCAGTAATAATATAAAATTCAGAGGATGAATTTCAGATATCAGCTCATAAACCGAAGAAATTGTTGATATGGAACTACGGGATGGCACTTTAAAATACTGCCATTTTATGGAGAAGAACCCATAAGAAGTAAAATAGTAAAATCAATACTTTCAATTATTTAAGGTAAAAAAAGATGTATAAGTTAAATATTCTGTATGTTTAAAAGTTACATGACTTGTCAGCACGAATTTCAAATAACGAACGGTCCAGAAACACGCTAGAACAATATTTCATTGTATCTTAACTTTGCGGACACTTTTAGGCATGTTTGGAAACGATATCCGGGCAATGTAGCAAATGACAAAACCTTAATTAAGCCACTGAAATAAAATTCACAGGAATAACAGAGAAGTAAACGTGGAAACAAAAATTATGCATTAAAATAACTTAAAGCAGTACCTATATTGAATAAAGTGTTTGCGTATTGAAGAAACTGGATTCAAGAAGGTGACACCGTGTAGTCTCGTAGAAGTTGGCCGGGGTTTCAAAGGAACTTTCTTCCATCGTCATCAGGACGACTTCATACTCGCCGCTGTGATAACCTGAAGTTTTCAAACCACATGGATGAAGAAGCCGATGATGGCATTTAAAAAAAATTCTGATGATGATGATGATCTAAATAAAAGTGTCTACCCGTTTCTCTTAGTTGCTATCGAGGAACACAGATGGCAGTGCGTTCAGCATGACGTGTCAGTACCTACGTTGTAACTGGATTCTAGAAACGTCTTCGTGGCTGATAAGTGGGAGGGAGGACGTCCTACTGATAAACGCGTGTCGACGGTGTCACTACGAAGATGAATTTAGACCGGAAACGCCTGTAATAATAGGACGGACGTTAATGGTAGGATCTAGTTCCAAAACACGGGATGGGTAGTACACGTAGCATGGACGGGAAGATGATAGATCTCACAGAATTTTAATGGGAAACCTTTAAAAAGAGATGCCATCTTGGATACTTGGGCGTAGGTAATATTGATCTCAGAGAAATAGGACGTGAGGTTGCGGGTTGGATTCATCTGCTCAAGATACGGTCCAGGAACGGGTTTTTTGTGAACACGATGATGAACCTTCTGGTTCCGTAAAAGCTGGAAAGCTGATCGGCTATCAGTTTCTCAAATGTTTTGCTGCGCGAAGGAACTTAAAAAGTAAAATTAGGTTTTCTGCTAACCTGTTCACGTTCAGTATTGTATTGACTTGCATTCTGTTACATGTCGTCTCATGCGCGTAGAACATACGTACACGCTCCGCATAAAACCACGAGTTTCTTTACATTGGCTTACGTTGGTATACCGATTTTGTGTAATTTTATTTCAACTGTCAGGGACATTGTGTACCTCGTGCAAGATGACATTCCGCCAGTTTTCTTTGAATACGAAAATTCAAAACAGTACAAAGAAACGAGAGCCGCGTTATGTGTAATAACATTCTTACAGCGTTACATAAACCATTAAGAAAATGCACTTGCAGAGACAATGAAGACACTTATTTTGGTACTTACAGAAACTTACCGTGGTTCTGGATGTCGATTCCATGACCGAAATCAAGTAAGTAATCCTCTGATTGCAAGGCCAATTCAGTCCGGTCTTGTCCTTCCCTAACCTCAACGCAGTCCCTCCTTCCCTGTCTTTATCTCGTACGGATTCAACATCTGGACCACTCCTCCGTGTCTCCCCTCTCCGCACCCCTCCCCCCCCATGCAAATGAAGTCCAGGCTTGTCTGCTCATCCCCTTCAGCATCGGTCCTTCTTCTTCCGCCGCGTACCATTCTCCCCAGACCTCGGGAGATATCTGTCTGTTGAGGCAGGTTGGGGCCGACTCTTTGCCAGCCAGTTGGCGCGGGGGGTGAGATGCTTGTCTGGGTGATGGTTCAGGTTGGGCTAGGTCTGTTTGAAGACAAGTTGTCGGCAAGGGATACATTTTCTGGGGTTCAAGAGGCTGGATTTCTCTTAGTGTGGTATTTCTGTCTTACCTTTTCTCCTACTTTATGGTATGTAGAGGGGATGAATGCGTTGACCAGGGGTTGCTCACTGTCGTGTTCTTTGTACCGACTTTTTCTGAAGGACAAGGTCAGTCTTGGGTTGACTGAGGCGTTGTGCGTTCGTTTGATTTTTGCGTGGAATTGTGATTGCAGTGAAGTGAATAAGGAGTTTTGGAATGGAATTAGGAACTTTTTGTAACGTGAAACTGGGGGGCAGTGATCTATCTGACAGTGAAAAACGGTTGGAAGGAATTTTAATGGAAATATTTACATCAAATGATAAGAGAGTCAGGTAGTTTACGCTTATGTTAATGTTCAATGAATCAGTGTGTTCGGAGATATTTAGGCGAGGAAATATTTCCGAAGGAAATGTTTGTGATCGTCGGATTTCGAAAGTGAGTTTGTTGCGGAGATGTTATTCTGTATCAGAGGCATGGAGCGATGTATTTGTGGATTTTCTGAAATATTATTTAGGTGTCTTTTATTGAAGTGCGGTTACGGTATTTTTATGTCTCACATCTTACAAGCAATGCAGATGCACCCAGCAGTAAGTATTTGTGTTATGGAAACTGGAATATTAAGGTATGAGATATAAAAGGGAATTTCAGGTGCTCACGGCGGGTTCTTGCTCTGTGTAGTCTGGTGGAAGTTAACCGACGTTTCAGAGGTCCTTGTTATCAGGACGTTTCGTCCTGGTGATGGAGGCAGCAAGCACCTCTGAAACATCAGTGAACTTCTTCCACTGTACACAGCGCAGCAACCGAGAAGATGGACATCCAGCTATTTTAGGGGCTTAATTTCTTTTCGTTTCGTACTTTTGTTGATATATATTTTCACGTTGTAAGGGAGTGGAGTTGTGTTATTGTCCATGTAGCTCTACGTCTCTTGTTTATCGTAATTACGTTCACACACTCACGTAGTTGAGATACCGAATTTGCGTAATCAGAAAATTCGTAAACAATTTACTTTGTTATGGTCAAAATGTCTTGATGCAAAACTGTAATGATATAAGTAAACGCCTGTACCTGTCAATGTAAGGAAACTTTGTAAAAAAAAAAGCTGAATGTTTGATGAATAGCTTTGAGTCATTTAATAAAATAAATATTTTTACTGTTGTGAGGTGTGAAATAGGAATTGTTGATAAGCCAAATGAAAGCGGTTACAAGATTCGTCAGACTTTTGCGAGTAGAGCGAATGTTGACATTTTGTTAGGACGGTGGTGGTGTTAGCATACACGAAGTTTCACCACTTAAAGTGCATTGGTAACTGGTAACTATGGGTACAATTTCTTTAACGTCCAACAACTGATATTATTTAAAGTAACTCCGTCCTCTAAACTGTTAAAACAAAATGTGTCTTAATGGCCAACTTCAGTTTTAATTATTTGTCATATTCGTACATAAGTGAAATTCAGTAATTTCTTTCAGAGTTCAAAGTATTTACGTCAGGTGGTACTGCGATTAGTGACGTGTTTGCTCCCGTATTCAGTAGGCTAATCTTCAAAAGCGACATTCTGCAATAATACAAGAAGTGCGAAGTCCATGCAAAATACGAAATGAAACAGCACACAGAATTATCGAGAGAAACGCTGAAACGTTTCACGGCGGAAAAATTATTCTTCGGCCATGGCAGTTCGAAGATTGTGGTAACAAAAGGAAGGGGCCCATTCGAACCTTTTCCTTCGTATTATGTGCGAAGTGGTTTACCATGGAGAACTTCAGGTTGGATTTATTTTACAAAATGCAGTAAGTTTGTAACTGAGCCGAATATGTTGTATTTTCTCTGCAGAGTATAATACTCTTACAAATAGAAAGTACGTAATTGAATCAATATTTGTGTGTTGAAAGAATTCCTGTAATTTTTACATGTCGCACGATTACAAGCAGAGAAACGTCGCGTTTAGTTTGAAGTCTTCGCGACTTGCGAAGAAGAACCATTAAGCAGAAGATGGCTGTCTTCTGGGTTGTTGCGCCTTGAGGTCTGGTAGAAGTTTACCGACGTTTCAGAGGTCCTTGCGGCCTCCATCATCGGGGTGATCATCTGAAACGTTGGTAAACTTCTACCAGACCTCAAGGCGCAACAACCCAGAAGACAGCCATCTTCAGACTCACCGCCGCGAAAACCAGAAATCCTACGATTCCATAGATTAATCTCTTATGCATAATGTTGGTCATTAAGACGACTTAGCTATGTGAAAGCTGTAAGACGAGCGGAAAGTCATGACGAGGTTCAGTGAACTTGGTCTTTAGTTCTCTATAGCAGTGGTGTTCAACCTGGGGTACGCGAAGACTTCTTAGGGGGTACGTGAAATTTAAAAAAAATATTATTTTGGTACGCGAACAAAAAAAGGTTGAATATATAGCCTATAGTGGCGGACTTTTGTGTTAACGAGTTTGAAATGAAGTTCTCGATCTCCTGAGCGGCGATGAGATATTCAAGAAGTGCTGCTATTCTGCTTAGAGTTACTTAGTAACTTAAGTAACCAGAGCCAGGTATTACTTCTTCCTACCATACACACGTACAGCTTCGGAGACGGGCGTCCAGTGTAGGCCTGTTAAATCTGAGATTAAAATTTTTATTATTGAATAAAGAAAGAATATTGAGAACTTGGAAGAATATGTGTTTAAGTCCAAATGACTTATTGGTTACAGTATACGAATTTTGATGTAAGATTTGAGGTTTTCACTGCGGTGAGTATGAAGATTTCTGTCGTCTGGGTTGTTTATGATCTAATGTCAGAATGCGGAACATTCTTGTCTTGTCGGTACGTTCGGCCTTTGGCATTGAAACTCTGCAGTTTTATTCAGCGACTGTTGATTCTGTCTGTAGTTATGACATCAATACTCTCGACAGAAGGAGAGATTCTGAACAGTGTTTCTGTAGATGTTAGATATAACGTGGAAATTTGCTTCGAATTTTCTTTGGAAAATCTTAAGTTATTTTATAGACGCTTTGTTAAGAAAATTTGACGTTCTTAACAGTACTCATCAACACAATTTTCTGCTACTCAAAAAAAGGCAGAGAAAGTAAATTGTAGCCGGAAGATCAGTGATGAAGTCTGCGTTCACAATGCGAAAGGCTGTTCTCCCGTATCCATTACTTGTTCGCTGTAATTCATTCAGCTATTTGGTTATATCTTCTTTGGTAAAGAGATCTGTTCTGTTCTGTGTGGCGTTGCAAAAACTGTCGGCCATTTCTAGGCAAAGTTGACACTTGTGCAACCTGAAACTGTTGAAGCAATGCTCTAGGGCTGCTGAGAACTTTAGTATTATTACATTACGTCTGAATGTTGCTCTCGAATTTTGTTTATTTCTTGAATTGTTTGTATGTTGTAATGGTGCATGTCTGGTGAGTGTTTAATTAACCAACGTACGTTATTCTTTTTTTTTTCTTTTTTTCAAATCAACTTGAAAGCTGAGAAACGAAGGCCTAAAGAAAGAATAATGAATTAGCAGTTCTCGAATGGTCGGTTTTGGACGTGTGCATTTGCAGTAGATGTTAAAATGCATATCTGTTTGTTGCTGCGTCGGATGTTTGGCATGAATCGTGTTCATTAACAGATTACTGCAAAATATTAAATCAACATCTCGGAATATTTGAAGGACTGTTTAGATGTTGAACTAAATGTGTAATAATGAAGTGCTGCTGACAATACGCCATGTTGTCACAGTAGGTGGATAAATCCTTAAGGAAACGAGGAGACATCGACAGAAGACATGCAGTAAACAGAATAATGTCATCTGCTCTCAAAGAGGACACGATATATTGCTTAATATCCAGGGCAGAATAAATACGGACAG
Source organism: Zootermopsis nevadensis (assembly GCF_000696155.1). The sequence goes on along the minus strand of NW_019059701.1, from coordinate 241,427 downwards.
ACAGTTTAAGAGAGATGTTTTTCTTGAATCGATTGTCTGTTTCGCCATTCGTCCAGTCCTGATAGAAATTAATTTAACGGATGTAAAACTTTGTGCCATTTAAGTCAATATAAATATTCATTTTGGCACTTTTAAGATCAGTCTTGTGGGGCCCAAAAAACTCGAACTTGTACAATGTAAAATGCAATATACTGGCCTAAACTGTTATATACATGTATTGCTTATGTTGTCATTTGTTACAATTCCATGTTTTCATTCTCGGAACATGCCCTTCTTTGTAGTCTGTACATCGGTCTTTGTCTTGCCTGAATGGAACGAGTCCTGAACTCGGTAGGATTTGAGTTTTTAACGCCCTGATGACGGAGGCACTAAGGACCTTTGAAACATCGGTAAACTTCTACCAGACCACACGACACAACAACCTCACTGCCGTGAAAGCCTTAAATAATACATAAATGATAAGTTTTATAAAAATTATAACATTTGTTCATTAAATTTATCCGGTTACGGTGCTGAACTATGCGTTCTCGCGGGCGAGGTACTCGTTCGACCCCTGCAGTCACTGTCCCTGCTACCAGTAACGCTTCCAACGCCAACAACCCGTCTAATAAAGTGTTGGTAAAATGATGTAAGATGTCTTACTAATGCATGTTACAATTAGGCTTTACAAAGATGCAATCCTTAATTAAGAAATCTTAAGCACGCGATTATTGGTATCAGCAACATTGTACTTGTCTGAGAAATAAAGACACCCACTAGACATTTGTAGAAGTAAGATGGCACTTTTTAAGTCGAGCCATGTGATTTTGCTTTGACATTTAATTCTGAGCACAGAACTAAGATAAGTTACTTGTGAGTTGGCTTCAGAGGATAACGCTTCGTTATAGTGGTCGTTCAGTTCATGCAGTATTGAGTTGTTGTTATTTTTCTTCTTCTTCGTATTCTTACCCAATCAGCACTTAAATTTCAAAAACGGAAAATGGAAGCCATTACTTAATGTGCTGTGGAGAATTCCCACAAGACTTACATTTGTTGGGTGGTTTTATACATTGTCACGCGGGCTTAGTGCATTTATTATCTGCATCATTATACATGACGTTTCTACTCTGTGAATTGTTATGCGAGCATAATTGTTAGAGGTAATAATTATTAGCGTGACACCTTTTCACAAAGGGTTGATGGCTTGTTATTTCAATTAAAGCTTAAGAGAATAAGTAAAAACTTGGAGTAGTCACGTATCTGAAACCAGTACTAACAGAAAAGTCGAATTATTAGTGTAATTTTTTAATGTACATTTTAGTTATTCTGTTGTGATATGATTTTTGAGGTTCTGACTTTGATGAATATATCGATTGTCGTTTGTTGGTAGTCTTGTCTCAGTCGTTATGGTAGTGAGTATTTTTGAAACGTCGGTCACTGTTTACGATATTACAAGGCGCAACGTCCCAGAAGATATCCATCTTCATACTCGTCGCCTCAAGAACCTGAAATCTCACCGTGATTGTACTAATTAGCAGATAATGAAACAAATGCGTCCAGAAGGCTGATGTAACACGACAGCAGTTATAATTCTAGAACTTGGCGTATACAAACAATGAATTTTATGTACAGTTTAGTGCTTGGTGGCCTACATAAGGAACTGTTGTTACACATTTATAAAAAAAAATCACTTTAAATTAGCATATCATGATTTTAAGAAGGTTTTCTGGTCTTATTACAATTTATGAATGTCCATTGGTATCATAACGTACCCATTATTCATAGTGACAATGTTGGGCAATGCATTCTCAGTTCAAAGCAAATTATCTAAATTACAGATTTTTTAAAACACAGAGTAACGTGTAGGATGGTTCAGTTATAGGAGAGGAAATTTTACAACGCACAAATTTCCGTTGCTACAAAAACTATGATAATTTTATTAGATATTTGTGGTATTTGTCGAAACATTTACACGTGCGCGTTTGTAGTGTTGTTCGGAAATAAAGTCATTTATCAGTGTTCACGAAGGAAACGTTTATAACAGAGCGGTCGTTTCTTATTATATTTTATGTGAAATGCTTCCGTCATCAGGGCGATTCATGACCTCTGAAACGCTGGTAAACTTTTACCATATTACACGGCGCAACAACCCAGAAGACAGAAATCCTAATACATTCAGTTGTCCGCTTTTGTAGCGTAATGGCAACCAGGGCTGGAGAAAAGTGCTTGCACATGGTCAATGACGGTAATATAAAATATTTTACGAAGGACGCTGTTAGTAATACGTTTTGAATTCACACAGAAGTATACTTAGACATACCACTATTTCGTTTTGTGTTAAGTTCAGTTGAAGTCGGTAGGTGATATGTCTTTCGTCAACATCCACATTCCCTTCGGACAATTCATTCACTTCATTATTTATGCAGATTTTATTAATCGAAACTTGTGTGTTCCTGACATGTATCTATAATCTTACGTTCTCTAACCTATAAAAAGTTCGAAACGGAGAAAGTTGTAAGCATTATCGGCACGAGAATTCATATCATTTGACATTTGTGTTTTTTGCATATATTAATTTAGAAGCGAGAGAAGTATTTTTAGATTTCCCCCGAACTTTCAAAATTATAAATTTCATAGTGAGCTGAATTAATTAGAATAAATTCTTACTGTGAATTTTCTAAAATTTCATTACCTACGTGGATCGTTGCAAGCATTTGGCTTGACGCCAGGGTTTCTATGGAGTGTACGTTGTTTACTTCGGAAGGAAGTGGTCAGAATGCGTTTTAAGGAATTACTGAAGGACTGGAAAACCGCTATTCCAAACCGTCGTTTGCAGTCGGTGCGTACGCCTTCGTTCGAGAGTTTGTTTCGGACAAGCACGACGCTGATTCGCCAGGGCCGAATTTTATTACGCGGGATGGGTCTACTGGGTCAGGAGGTATAATTCTGTGTATGGAATACCACTGAACAACGAAAGTATGACAGAATACCTCCTGTTTTTCGCTTTTAAAGTGTTAACCTGGCTAACACGTTTACACGGTTAACTCTAAAAATAGTCATTCATTCATCAATGTGCATTCTAGAACCAGTAAACGCTGCATCATCAGGATATTTCTCAAGGTTTTGGAAAAGTGTTTGTTATATGCAACTAGGAAATTATGGCTCGTTCTATAGATGCTATGTTAACGACATTTATGTCATGTTCAGGAAACATTGAAAACTAATTTTAACTAGTGATTTCTATAAGTTCGTTTGGTTACTTGATTCGGTCGTGTCAATTCGAATACCTGTACTGATAAAATTGTACCAGAAATATTTAATCAAATTTGCACAGTAACTGAATTATAGCGAGTTATTATTTTGAAATGCTGGACGCTTTAAATTCCTGGCATGAGATTTGTAACATCAAAAAGGACGCGGATAGAACGATTATCAGAAATAAACCGATGGCTTTGGTTATTGACCATTAACACATTACGTATCTTTTGTCCGTGTTTAGGTCAAGGCCAACCTTTTTGTGACTGTTGTGTTGTAGATGCTTGCAAGGATCTCACTCATCAGTAATTCGTTTTGTACCACATAGACCTAAGCGAAACCTTGATTATTGTATTGCAACCAAACAAGTGTAGGTTGTGAGCTGGGGGTTGGTTGATTTAGACACCCCGCTTTGTGTATTGAAACTCATACTATTTTATAAGTAGTTCCGAAGAAGTAATCTTCATGATTTGAACTGTGAACAAACATTAAAATCATGTACCGAGGTATTTGGCCGCTTTGTGGAGGCCAGCCGTTTGCGTGCAGCGGACGCTCTATTCTCCCTTAGTGCCACGCTAACTGAAGGCAGTGCCCTTAAAAATACACGTATACCCAACCGCCATGTCTCAATGTCTGTGTCCCACTGAATTATTAGCATCTCCATCGATTCTATCACATGAATAGGGGATAACACGTCTGACCAACCAAGTATCACCGAAGCAGTGGAACCTGATGGTTTGCTGATGGACACACAGTCCGTGTCAGGTTCGATCTGCGTCCGGTCCTCACAACTTGATTCCCTAAGTTACCTATTAATGTTAAAGATGAAGATTTGTCTTCTGGGTTGTTGCGCTGTGTAGTCTGGTCGATGTTTACCAACGTTTCAGAGGTCATACTGCCTCCGTCATCAGGGCGATGAATCTACCATACTACACAGCGTAACAACCCAGAAGACAGCTGTGAAAACCTCAGATCTTACAATGTTAAAGATGGCTGTCTTCAGGGATGTCGCCGTGTGGTCTTGTAGAATTTTACCATTGTCTTAAGTTTCCCACTTCATTTCACTAGAGTCTAAACATTTCCCTCATCATCTTGTTTTTAGGTTTTGCCCTCAAATTAAGAGTTTACGTTTTACGAACTTACAGTTGGACCGAATTATTATTACTTCATGTGTTTCCTGGTTTTTGTGACAGTTGACAAAACTGGCCGTACAAAAGATTTTTGTCCTGTTAGGTAAAGAAAATTGCACTGTTGTGTTTCTACATTATTATGCATCTGATTGTTTGTCTTCATTCCACCAAATAATTTGTAATCAATTCGTTATTTCAGTGAACTTGCGATAAATGTCATACCATCTGAAGCCGCTTCACATTCATACCACATAAAAAATATTTTACCACCGATATGCATCGTTTGTACCTGAACATAGAAGGACAGCGATGATGCAACTGTGCTTGAACCTATGAATTAAGTTGTTAATTGTCCTGTGTCTTAAGGTAATTGACTCGAAGAGTATGTACGATATTTAATTTGTACTGGAGGCGTTCGCATTCGGTGGTTTTCTTCACGATCAGAATGTCTCTGGAGTAAACTCAGCGAGAGCGAACTTTTCCTCATACGTACTTCTGGCATTCAGGTCAGGGAACGGGTGGAGCCAGACTTAACGCCCCGCTATTCAGCGGAAGCAAAGCTTAATTAATTGTAACTAAATTAAATTTTGAATTTAATGTAAATAAAACAATAAAGTTTTGAAGAAAGTTGTATTGTTGGGTTGGAAAGGGCCATTTTTTAATGGGCTTGGTTTGAACAGCATCTGTTGAAGGAT
>NW_019059701.1:216391-236271 GCF_000696155.1 Zootermopsis nevadensis | reverse complement strand
GTGATGGCCGCTCTGGTTCTCTCCCCCTCTTGAGGACTGGCGCCGAGACTCTCGTTACTCTGCTTAATGTATATCTTATTTTTTCTTCAGCCTGTGTAGTAAAAGCTGGTTTTATCGTAATTTGTAGCTTTTGAAATTTTTTTGGGCTGGGGGGAGGGGGGGCGAACTAGGCCTAGTGACGCCCTTGTCAGACTCGGGGAACGATACACCCATTTGGAATGTATGATACTCTGAAATGTATATGGAAATTTGAACTTTATGTTGTAGCTTAGTCAATTTTGAGTCAAATTTGGCTACATCAATTTACCTCAAGAACCTCAAACCGCGAAAATTGGAAATGTGTTAGTTGGACGCCATTGGGTAACAATGACAAGAAAAACAAGTGACTGACGCCTTCTGCTCATCGAAGTCGCTTTATTGTCGATCCTTCGAAGCCGGAAATAGGACTTTATAATATTTTTGTGATTTGATGAAGGTTTTGTTTGGGCATTAGACATTTTTTGTCGAATACAAATCTAGAAATTTGAATTAATAACAGTAACAAGTAACAACTTTGAGAATGTGATCAGTAAACTCTTAACACGTATAAGGTTTTAAAAATTAACTTGATTTTAATTAATTATTGCATTAAATAATGCCTAAACATTACATTGTTTAGTCGTTTTGGGAAATGTTACGCACGAATGTTTGAAAATAAAACATTTTATTTTTGCAACTTCTCAAATGAAATAGGTATGTTTATTACTTGGGAACACACAGAATTGTACACTTCAGCATGAAATGAGCTGAACTAATGAAATTAGACATGAGATTGAAATTTCGCTGAGTAACCAAAATGCGTTTCCTCACAGATACGTACGCTGTATCGTCGCTGGTCGCAGTCTTACCTTTCCTCTTAGCTTGCTTCATCAGCAGCAAGATTATTCGTTACGCAGTTTCTTTCACTGTGACCTTCACTCCTTTACTCCTGTTTTGTTGCTGAGAGCTGGTCTTCGCTCGAAGCTCAACAGTCTCTCCGTTAACGGACCGAGAGAACTGCCGGCCAAATTCTCTGGTTCCTATTCGCAAGAATTTCAAGACAAGAACATTTCCTTGCTGCCTCCATCATGAGGGCGATGCGTTGCCCTCATGATTGAGGCAGCAAGGACCTCTGAAACGTCGGTAAACTTCTACCAGACTACACGGCCCTACAACCCAGATGACAGCATTTTAAGAACATGCGTACTAAGATGGTTTGACACAATTGCTACCATTTCTTAATCGTCTAATTGAACGTTGAAGCAGTTCTGCTTCGTATCTGGCAGGTGCAACGTTCGATCTGGAGACGGTCTGTCCTGGCTGAGGCTCTCCATGCAAGTGGATTTCTTACAGACCCCTTCCAATTTGTGGGTTTTGGTCTTCTGGTCTGTGACACCCTTTGTCCATATATACTTTGTTACCAACGTTTCAGAAGAAGTAGAAAACACGTCGTCACAACTTTTCACATCAACATCTTAAACCATTCCCATTTATTATTCACACGTTTATTCTATAACTTGACGGTACATAGTTTTAGCAATTGAAGAAGCGTCGATAAATAACGATGAGTCAGTCTTTTCCAGTCATCACGATTCAGGCCCTGATGCCTGTTCCAGTTGAGAATGATTGCGAAATAATCCATTAGACATCTATTAAAAACTCTCTGGACGGGCGAACGCCTCATCGCGAGCCATTCTGCAGTTTGACTGCTTTAACTAAAATCTGATCAGACAGACAGACTTGTCAGCATCAGCAGTGGGCACATCTCACATGTCCAAAGTCTGTTTTCTGACCTGGTGTCAATGACCCCATTCAGTAATGTAGTTGCGCCTAAGGCATTTTCTTAGAATCCCGTCATTTCACTGAGAATATGAAGTGGGCCCCCTTTGAATGTGGACGCAGAGAGCAAACCTGGCCTCTACTCTAAAATCGAACATCCATTATGAGCACGTACCCCCAATATATTTTTTTCTGTTATATTCAGACATGATTTAGTCATCTAATTTAAAACAGATTTATATAACACTGTTGTAGTATCATGCTCTTGCCACTGATATAACATCCGATTTCGTTCTCAAAATTTGTACGTAAATGTCATCACTGGGTTTATACTTGTATTTATAAAGCACATCCAAGACTTTACAAACACCATAAAGCAATGTTGTTGAATGTAATATTATCTTAAAGATACCTTAACTTTCATCCCCAAGAACATACATTCAATATATCGAAAGTGTTGCTGAATTAAAAGCCATATGCCTACATAAATGTAAGACCAAGTGAGATTTCAGGTTCTCACGGTGGCGAGTGTGAAGATAACTTCTGGGTTTTTGCACCGCCTTATTGCTTCCATAATCATTCGTTACCCTGATTATTGAGAAAGCAAGGACCTCTGAAACGTCAATACTTATACCAAACTACGCGGTGCAACAAACTAGAACCATCTTGAAGTGTAAAAATGTTTTTATATTTCCCTTTAATATAAAATTTGACTTGGAAGTTATAAATCTTCTTTGCCAGTTATTTTTCTCCTGTGACGTGTTCAAATACCACGCAAAATGGAGGACAATGTGTGACAACTATACCAGTGTGATTACAGAGAACTTGCACCATAATTCCATTGCACAGAACAACTTACTAAATTCGACGTTTCAGAATACACATCGGCATCTGGTGCAATCAGGGTTAGATTATTACTTATTTATGTGTTCCTTCTTTCTTCGTGTGTACGGTATGCTCCTGAACCACCGGAAGGCGTGTCCTTTACAGGACACGCTATTTTCGTATTTCGTTTACTATCGGCCTCCATACAACTAGATCTGCACAGTTCCCATTACATTTATATTTCACTGCAAAATGTGGTTGCTCACTTTTGCAACTTGTAAGTTCCACGCTGCCGTCAGCCCAGCTAAAAGCGCTATTGTTCACCCGAAAATTTGGAAACATACCGAGTGAAAGAGAGTTTTGTATGACGTCTGCCGAGATCAACTTAACCGCGCGTTAAATTTAGAAAAAAAATATATAATTAAACGATATTTTTATATTAGTTCCATGGTGAATCAAAGAATGAACTCTAATTTTTTTTAGTATTAGAAAGACATTTCTTACACACTGCGAAAAAGAGGTGTGATACGTAGAAAAGACCCGGATTGGTTTTGCCATTTGGTTTGCGTGGTTGGTAAACGTGTTACCGTTCAATGAGGCAAAGAGCAAAATCACAAATGCAGGAATATGATGTGAAGCTTTCACGGCGGCTTTCATTAATAAAGTCCTCTCGGGCCATCAGCCGTGTTAGTTGCTGATCAAACGCCGACGTTTCGACTCCTCATTGTCAAGGCTGTTGACTGTGTGGCTCGTAGCGCGAACTAGTTCGACAGAGATGGTCCTCGAAACGTCGGCGATTGACACCAACTAACACGGCTGATAGACCGAGAGGACTTTATTAATTATGCAGGAAGTTTTTTAGAATCTCAGAGCGATATGTTGAGGTAGGAATAGAGGATTATATCCCCTGTTGTAGACATAGCACTGTAGTGGGAATTTCAGAAATCTTACAAAAATTAAATTGTACGTAACATAATAGTGGTGTACGAAAGGAATGCAACTCTGGAATATTTTCCAGCACTTAATAATCAATACGTAAGGAGCACTTAAAACAAAAGCAGCCCGCAATCCCCGCGAAAGACGAAGTGCGTTGTCTGTAGTGCGAGATTAGCTTTGAAAAAAATAGGTTCGTTATGCAATAGGTGAACATGAAGGCCACTGGGGCGTTTGAGTACACCTACCAAAAATAACAACTGATATTTTTGTTTATGTAAGACCTGGAATGTCCAGTGTGTGGAAAGCATTTCGCACATTTGTTATCATTTTCGAGTCTATGCTTATACGTTTCTTTGTTGCCTGACTAGTATTAATCGATTAGTCACTGCAACAGTGTTTACGTAGACGTCGAATTGCTCATGTATACGTGTGAGTTAAGTGAGACTTGGGTTCTCACGGCATCGAGTATGAGGATGATCGTCTTCTGGGTTGTTGCGCCCTGTAGTCTGGTAGATGTTAACCAACGTTTCAGAGGTCATACTGCCTCCGTCATCAGGGCGATGAGTATGAAGATTTCTGTCTTCTGGGTTGTTGCGATGTGTAGTCTGGTCGATGTTATCCAACGTTTCGGAGGTCATACTGCCTCCGTCGTCAGAGTATGAAGATTTCTGTCTTCTGTATTGTTGCGCTGTGTAGTCTGGTCGATGTTTACCAACGTTTCAGAGGTCATACTGCCTCCGGCATCAGAGTATGAAGATTTCTGTCTTCTGGGTTGTTGCGATGTGTAGTCTGGTCGATGTTATCCAACGTTTCGGAGGTCATACTGCCTCCGTCGTCAGAGTATGAAGATTTCTGTCTTCTGGGTTATTGCGCTGTGTAGTCTGGTCGATGTTTACCAACGTTTCAGAGGTCATACTGCCTCCATCATCAGGGCGATGTATAGGCATATCTGGACATCCGGAGATTTGAATTTTTCATTGCGTTGAAGATTTGGATGAATCCTCTTGTAGGTATGTGCCATCGTTTTGTGAAGGCAGTATGTCCCTTCACACGTCGTCACAATGCAGCTGACCAGCAGCGACAATGCATATTTCTTGGGTGATTTATAAAGAAGCATTTTTTTAAAATGAAGAGTGCATATACGAGAAGCAATTTGAAGGCTAGTGCCTCATGGAACAAGTCTTCGTTTTGATAAGAACGCAATTTTTCAGTACTTCTGTGCAAGAAAGAAAATTTTAGCTATAATAATTAACAATCATCATTTTCTGATGTGGCTGCATGCTTCCGAGATACCATATTCTCGTACTTTCATTCAACCAGGTGCTTTAAGTTAACTTTTATTAGGCCTACCTTATAGCTATCTTTGCTAGGACGAGGAGGGGCTGTAATTTCGGATAAATTAGCCTCAGTTTCACTTATATTCAGATCCGAATTACAAGTGAGAAAGAAGTTCTCTAAATCACAACGCTCCTGAAACTTGATGATTATTTACAATTTAACTTACCGGCTTTGCATACATATGTGGTTAGCTTAAAACTCGTTTCACATGCATTATCACATTTTATTTGCACTTTTTTTTCCATTGTAAGTGATTTAAAATATAAAATGTTAAAAGTTAACGATTCTCTGGACTCGTTGTTTCCGTCTTAAGGTGAGAAATAAAAGTTGCCTTTATTCTGAAGGGCCCGTTCGATAAAGGTAATACTTTTGGAGAATAGCAGAAGCAGGCTGAGTGGATGAAGATCTAAGCCTGTAAAAACAAAAATTTCTATTGAGAAGAGAGCATTAAAACGTATTAACTTTATACACCAAATCACAGATAATGAACTGAGTTAAAATAAAATTCCAATAACAACCACAACAGTAATACATTTTCATCACATTTTGTAGCCATGCAAATTTTTATCCGTTGTCTCTCGGCCTTTCTGCCTGTGGCTTTCATCTCTTAAACTAATCCGTAAATTTCGAAGAAATTGTGTAGACTTATTCGTGGGTCAAACTAAAAGCTGCAATTCTTCCGGATTTTAGCGCCGTTGATGCGAACGTTTCGGAGAAACATACTGTTTCCATCTTCGGGGGTGAAGAAACAGAAGACTAACGGCATTGTCTTCCCCACCGCCGTGAAAACTTCAAATTAAAAACATTAGAATCCGTTCGGCGATTTTAATCTTGAGGCTTATCGTTAATTGAATTGGGCCCTTTAAACGCTCAGCGGTAAATATATGTTCCACAAACTTTAACAGTCAGTAATTCTGCATTTTATATTTTTGGGTTTCTTATGATTTTCAGAGCCAACAGCGATTATTACTTAAACAACATTAAATATGTGATGTTTGTAATGGTGAAGTGCGTTTTCTCTGAGGTACGGACTGAATATTAAATTCGTATTATTTAGAAGGACTTTAAAGCGTTAATATAATTTATCCATAACGGTCCAAAATACTAAAATGAGTACAAGACGTATACTGGTTGCTATTATTAAGATTTTCTTTTATTTGAACACTTCTGATAATATGAATATTTAACAGAATACACGGTCAGGGTATGAAGATTTCTGTCTTCTGGGTTGTTGCGATGTGTAGTCTGGTCGATGTTATCCAACGTTTCGGAGGTCATACTGCCTCCGTCGTCAGAGTATGAAGATTTCTGTCTTCTGTATTGTTGCGCTGTGTAGTCTGGTCGATGTTTACCAACGTTTCAGAGGTCATACTGCCTCCGTCATCAGGGTATGAAGATTTCTGTCTTCTGGGTTGTTGCGCCCTGTAGTCTGGTCGATGTTAACCAACGTTTCTGAGGTCATACTGCCTCCATCATCAGGGCGATGTATAGGCATATCTGGACATCCGGAGATTTGAATTTTTCATTGCGTTGAAGATTTGGATGAATCCTCTTGTAGGTATGTGCCATCGTTTTGTGAAGGCAGTATGTCCCTTCACACGTCGTCACAATGCAGCTGACCAGCAGCGACAATGCATATTTCTTGGGTGATTTATAAAGAAGCATTTTTTTAAAATGAAGAGTGCATATACGAGAAGCAATTTGAAGGCTAGTGCCTCATGGAACAAGTCTTCGTTTTGATAAGAACGCAATTTTTCAGTACTTCTGTGCAAGAAAGAAAATTTTAGCTATAATAATTAACAATCATCATTTTCTGATGTGGCTGCATGCTTCCGAGATACCATATTCTCGTACTTTCATTCAACCAGGTGCTTTAAGTTAACTTTTATTAGGCCTACCTTATAGCTATCTTTGCTAGGACGAGGAGGGGCTGTAATTTCGGATAAATTAGCCTCAGTTTCACTTATATTCAGATCCGAATTACAAGTGAGAAAGAAGTTCTCTAAATCACAACGCTCCTGAAACTTGATGATTATTTACAATTTAACTTACCGGCTTTGCATACATATGTGGTTAGCTTAAAACTCGTTTCACATGCATTATCACATTTTATTTGCACTTTTTTTTCCATTGTAAGTGATTTAAAATATAAAATGTTAAAAGTTAACGATTCTCTGGACTCGTTGTTTCCGTCTTAAGGTGAGAAATAAAAGTTGCCTTTATTCTGAAGGGCCCGTTCGATAAAGGTAATACTTTTGGAGAATAGCAGAAGCAGGCTGAGTGGATGAAGATCTAAGCCTGTAAAAACAAAAATTTCTATTGAGAAGAGAGCATTAAAACGTATTAACTTTATACACCAAATCACAGATAATGAACTGAGTTAAAATAAAATTCCAATAACAACCACAACAGTAATACATTTTCATCACATTTTGTAGCCATGCAAATTTTTATCCGTTGTCTCTCGGCCTTTCTGCCTGTGGCTTTCATCTCTTAAACTAATCCGTAAATTTCGAAGAAATTGTGTAGACTTATTCGTGGGTCAAACTAAAAGCTGCAATTCTTCCGGATTTTAGCGCCGTTGATGCGAACGTTTCGGAGAAACATACTGTTTCCATCTTCGGGGGTGAAGAAACAGAAGACTAACGGCATTGTCTTCCCCACCGCCGTGAAAACTTCAAATTAAAAACATTAGAATCCGTTCGGCGATTTTAATCTTGAGGCTTATCGTTAATTGAATTGGGCCCTTTAAACGCTCAGCGGTAAATATATGTTCCACAAACTTTAACAGTCAGTAATTCTGCATTTTATATTTTTGGGTTTCTTATGATTTTCAGAGCCAACAGCGATTATTACTTAAACAACATTAAATATGTGATGTTTGTAATGGTGAAGTGCGTTTTCTCTGAGGTACGGACTGAATATTAAATTCGTATTATTTAGAAGGACTTTAAAGCGTTAATATAATTTATCCATAACGGTCCAAAATACTAAAATGAGTACAAGACGTATACTGGTTGCTATTATTAAGATTTTCTTTTATTTGAACACTTCTGATAATATGAATATTTAACAGAATACACGGAAAAATAATTTCTGACTGTGCACTTTGACGTCTGTAGGGCGAGTACCTTTGTAACAGTAGATTTGTATCTGCTACAAATTTACATGAAGGCCATTGAGATAATGGAAAACAGGAAATAATGCATTTGCAGTCCACATTTCCAATAATGTCTCCTATATTCTAGCGTCATGGAAGTTTAAAAGGGACATATGGAGTCAAATGAACGGACTTCCAGACCTCGGTGCTAGGAAAAGTTGAACACATTTGTGAGCTGCTTTGGTTCCTTGTGGCAGGTCATTGAACCGTCGTAATTATTCTTCTGGTCGCGTGGTTTGCTAGCTGTTTCGTGGTCTTGCACGGGATCACTTACAGGAAAGTTGAATAGCTATTCCTCAGTCTTGATAGGAGCGAAATTTGGTGTGAAAAGGACAGCGAGTTTCACTTCTGTTGTTAAAATATTTTATAAGCGATATTTCTCTTTGTCTAACATTTAAATGTTTGGGGGGCCAATAACAAATAGAATTTGGTTCAATATGACGTTGTGCGAAGAATAAACCCCGAAAATGCTTGTTATTATTCAGTTTCATCGACGCTTTGGTCGTGCCAGGTTTCTACGTCCTCGTGGTTGGTAACGGACTTGCAATATTATCATCTCTAAATTGTTGTTTCTTGAAACATGAGGACACTAAAGTGTAATTATAACATTTTCTAAGCTTGCTGTTCAAGAAAAAATACAGCCTTTTTTAAAATGTCTAAAAGACAGTATAAATTGTATGTAAACCACCCTCAAATTTGATTATTGATCGAACAAATTTTAAAATTTTAATCAGTTTCAAAATATGTATTGGTTTTAGAAACATATGTTTTATTAAATACGTTGCTGGTCGACGTAGAGATGCGTACCGGAAAGAAATTTTAACACCGTCAATCAAGCGATTATTATTATTATTATTATTATCATCATCATCATCATCAGGATGATGGCGTCATGGAACTAAATATATCCATAATAAATACAAGAGAGGTGTAATCATGCAAATGAATTATACCTACACGTAAATATTTCTACGACAAATGGTTGTACACATTATTATATTCGAAGGTATTACAAATGATGCTTTGCAAATATCTGTACTATGAACGTTACATTGAAACCACTGTGTTTGTTTTTCTTCGTAGCAAAATTCTCCGCGGTTTACAAACCAGTGTTACGGAACATTTAATTTTTTTTGGCAGAGGTCAATATTCCGCAATAGTCGTCTGCTTTATTTTTCGGCTCTCCGCTGTGTGCACATTTTCAATACGACCGCTGTTCTTTCCTGCCAACTCTCTCGAGTTCAGCGCATAAGAAGTCTCCGTACACGTTCATTCTTGTAACCGGCCAGTTCCCGCTACATTTGCCGCCAAACTCAACTGTGCGTTCGCCGATGGAACAAGCCCCTCACGTGCATTACCTTAGAACGTACCTTGAAATATAATGGCTTCATATTCGTGTTTACTGCCCGAGAGCTTATTATAGGTGTGGTCATTCGATACGTATCGTTTAATGTGATAGGAAAAAATGGCATAGTTTGGTCCAGTCTGGCCTTGTTCGATCTGGTTCTGTTTACTTCCGTTCAGTTCGGAGAGGTATAGTTTAATTCATTTCATTTCATTTCAGTTTAGTTTAGTTCGGTTTTGTTTGGTTCAATTCCGTTTATTCGATTTTGGTTCAGTTTTATATTAGTTCCATTTAGTTCAGTATAGTTCCGTTTAGCTTGATTTAGTTAGGTTTTGTTCGGTTTAGTTCAGTTTAGCTTCTTTTGGTTAGGTAACTTTAGGTTAGGTTAGGTTAGGTTGGGTTTGGTTGGGTTTGGGAAAGTTGCATTATGTTGGATTGTGTTGGGTTGGGTTAGGTTGGGAATTATGTGAGATTAGGTTTATTTAAGATAGGTCGAGTCAGGTGAGGAATGGTTTGGCTAGATCAGGTAAAGGCATGCCAGATCAGATATGTTAAGTTTGGTGAGGAGGGTCAGGTCAGTTCAGGTTAGATTCGGTTAGGTAGAGTTAGCTTAGGTTAGATATACTGAGGTTACATAATGTTAGTGGAGGCTGGTTTGAGTTTGTGTGATATTGTTGAGTAAGGTTCTGTTAGTTATCGTTACATTACATTATGTTATGGTAGCTGTTGTTAGTTTCTTGTAGGTTATGTGTGAAATTGCGTCAATTTAAAACGAGTTTTGTTGTATTGGTTCAGGTTGCGTTAATTTAGATTTGTTTTGAACTATGTTACTCTCGTTTGGGAAAGAGGAACATCGACAGTTGAATGTGTTCCGCGATTCTCGGCTGCGTGTTCCCAACTTCTGTCGAGCTTGGTTGCGGAGCTAAGAGACCACCTTCACCGATGCTAGAACACAGAACAGTTTTTCATTGTTGCTGCCTTTGTTCTGGACTGTTCTCTTTGTAAGCACGTATAAGATAATTTGTCAGATGTCTGAAATGACCTAAACACGTACGAAATAGTTCCTCAGCTATTTCAAATATTCTAAAGACGTACAAAATCATTCCCGGTATATTTAAAATGTTCTGTTCACATACAACAGCCACTGGTTGTTAAAGTAAGTGGTACGTACCACTCGGCTTTAAAGGGGTAACACCTTCTTGATGTCTAGGGCCTTATATCCGCGCTAACATAATTTTCGTTGCTGAAACGTTGCAGAAGTTCGATATGAAACATGTAAAGAGAGGTATTGTTTCCCTAACATCTTTTTCAACAACAGTTACATTTTTAAGCGGGAGGGGAGCGGAATACGGCCCAAGGCGGAAACGACCTCAATCGCTGTCACAGTGATTTTCGGATATTAAACAGTTTATCAGTTTTTATTTACTCAGTGATTGTGTAGGAAAGGTATTGACACCACAAAAATAAATACATCAATAAATAAATTAAATCGAAATTCCCTTACGGAAATATAAGTTAAAGTCCTATTTGTGTATCAATTTTAAGTTTCAGTTCCAGATTCTACCCACAATTGGTTCGCTATCTAGAAATTTAAAGATGAAGGTTCAGGCATCCTTCTATAATTTTACTCGTTGTTTTGGATTGCTCTGCATATTCTGCATGATGCGGTATCGTAACTCCTAAATATTACCAATCAAAATTTTGTATGCTGTGTACAGCCAGAAATAGTTACTGGTAATGCTATGTTTACGTCATTAGATTCCCTCAAAGTGTGATCACTTACTGCTGATGATTGATAGCTGTTTAATGAAAAGTAGGCACAAGATATTCCTCGCGAGTGAGGATCTTAGCCCTCAGTTACTTCCAAGCAGCCCCATCGGACACCCTGAGTAAGAATAACTCTTCACCAGGACTTAAGTCGGAGCAAGTTACAATCCCTTTCCATCACATTTGTTCTAATCGCACTTCCGAACTCAATGAATGAAAGTCTTTAAGAATCTATTAGTTCTTGAGCTAGTCAAAAAGTATTTCGTCTCTTGTGGAAGTTTTGAGGTTCATTGATGTGTTCACAAGATCCCAGTTCTGGGCCATGTGAATCCAATCCACACCATATTTTATCTGTTGGATACTTTTTATGTAATGTGGGTTGTTTCCGTGGTTATCAATGGAATTATTTCTACCATGAAAATCTTAAGGGAATCTGAGGGTCGGAAGTTCACTTCTCTTGCATTATGGAAGGAGGAGAAAACTGAACGTTCCAAGATTCGTTCCTTAAATATAATATTTGTTGAAGTTAAAGTGTGAAATTATTGTTCTGATAAAAACTAAAGGTTTCAGATGGTTTCTAATAAAATCCTTCCTTCACGCCTTGGTATTAATTTTTGCTAATCTCTTCTGAATTTCCTACGTCACCTATATGTGCTACATGCCCAGCCCATATCATCCTCCTTGATTTTATTGTCACTGAAATGTTAGTAATGGTACCATTAACTGTACAGTAGCAGTTGACCTTGGTGACCACGTTGGAGCTGGTAGAAGTGCAGAGGGACTCAATATTCAATAAACGCAGTGTTCAATTCGTCAGCGTCTCAACTGGAAAGCTGTTGGCTACTGTGCTCAAGTTTCGTTACCATTAAATTTTCATGAACCTCGGAGAAAGTATCAAGAATTAGTTGACTCTAGAGTATTTAAAAGCTGAACCAGTGCCAATTGGTTGACGTTCTCCAGTTACAGCACTTAATATTACCATTTTCGAAAGGAACAGATAGTATCTACAGGCAAACACACTTACATTCAACGCGATTATCTATTAATGGTTTACTTTTAGCATGAACGGTAATACTACAGAAATAGAACAGCAGTTTGGAATGTTTTCAATATTGCTATTGGCAGACAAAGGCATTAAGGCACAATCTTAAGATTTGGTTCGCTTACTTATTTTTGGAAATCTTATACCACACACACACACACACACACAAACTGTGGTAAACGAATAACAGAAATGACTTAGTAGCTTAGGGGAACAAGAGACAACCATTCTGTGGTGAGATTTCAGGTTCTCATGAAAGCTATTATGAATATGACTGTATTCTGGAATGTTGCTTCATGTGGCCTGGTAGAAGTTTACCGACGTTTCAGATATTCTCGCTGTCTGCATCGTCAGGGCGATGAGTTACGATGAGTCCTGATGATGTAGGCTGTTTGCACTTCTGAAACGTCAGGCTACACGGCGCGACACACCAGAAGACAGACGTTTTTACTCGTCGCCGTGAGAACCTTAATTCTAAAAATCTAACCAGCGTGAAACATAAATTAATTGTGGTGTCCGAATCCGCTGCCGCAGACCTTTCGGTAGAATCGCGAGACAGATATTTCAGATGTCTCGGTAAAATACGTGATGTACATTTTATATTGTTTTTTTTCCCCCAGGGTGCAGTTCAAGATGGAGGCTAGGTAGTGGCAAAACATCTGATGCTTCGCTCTTGGACCTTTACAACGAAGGTAAGACAAGATTTGCATTGAATATTTATCATAGTTGCGTAATCGTGTGCAGTGTACAAGGGCAGATTAATTTAAAGCGAAATATTTCATTTCACTTCAAAACATTACATTTGCTCCAATATATGAAAATAATCTGGATATGAATATCACCAGAAAACATCACCAAAAAGCTACACAACAGAAATTGTAATTGAGTTTTAAGTTTGTTGATATAATTTTACACCTGAAGATGGTTCGATGAAACCGAAACATGTTGTAAAAATGTTCCAAATGTAAATCGATTATTCGATGTGGAACATAAAATGATATTTTAATTATCTTATTTGTAAAAAAATTTAAATATAATTGTGATTAGACGGACATAAACCGAATAATTAATTTAATATTGGATTCACAATATGACGCAATTATACTATCTTTTAAATTTTTGATAAATAGAATTAAATTGTTACCTTACCATCAACCTCTTAAAACCAATAAGCTTAGTGGGAGATATTTAAGAAAAGTGACCACTTGACAGACCTCGGTGTAGATGGGAGGGTATTATTAAAAGTAATCTTAAAAATCTAGGATGTGTGGGGGTGACTGGATTCATCTGGCTCAGGATCGGGACCAATAGCGGGCTCTTGTGAATACAGTAATAAACTTTGTCGGTTTGTGACTGTCGTAGAAATTTTTGATCAGATGACTAGCTGCTCAAGATAGGAGATGAATCGAGACCCACCACATCGACCTACGTTGTCAGGAATTGGCATAAATATCACTCAGTGTGCAGGAAGGGCGTAAGAAAGGTTAGGAATAATGTAGGAATTTATACATCTGTCTTATGTTTGTGGACTGTGTTTTGACGTCAACTTCTTAGAAGTTTGCCAGATATAATTATTCTGTGCAGTTGATTTTCTTTTCACGTGCAAAGAAAGTGCATTGTTTTCGGACGTAGATAACGGCGCGGAGGCTGCAGATGAATGTTAACGATGGCTTCGATTTGTTCCGTTTTTCCTGTCAGCCCGAATAAGTTGCACCGAATCCGGGAGTGTCATACCCCGTAAGATATGTGTATGATGTGCAGCTTTTATGGACGATCGGTAGCTTCAGGTGGCCGTAAAATCGACGTTTCGATAGCAGTTTCGGTCGTCATCATCAGGTTTGTGATATGTCTGTGGAGCACGGGATGTCCGGACCGGGCGAATCACAAAGATTTTCTTCTTGTGGTCCTGGATATCGGACGCTGTTAAGTCGAAGTCAGATATTCTGATATGTTTTGAAAAACGTACTCCTTTTTAAAAATGAGTCGTAACTGACACAGTTTTACAAAATGTAGAAAGCAGTGTGAGATGTTTGGTGTTTTATAAAAAACAGTTTTTACAATATGTAACTCTGACGTGCTTATTGCGGGTATTGATATAACAATTTCGCTTCACGCCTGAGTTTCGAAAGAAATAACAATGTTGGAAAAGGGAATATGACATTGTTCATATTAAGGAAAAATAACTTTCTATGTAAAGTAATGGATTTAGAGTCTTCTCCACTTTCATATAATTCTGAGGAATGTTTTTCGTCAAAACGTGAGACTGTGATGGTTTTTTTACTAGATTCCGAGTACATGTTCCTTAATCTGTGCATTTTTCTTGGTGTTTTTGTTCTTTGCAATTATAATGTCAGCCTATAATGGTTTAATAGTTATTTAAATTTAATTTTAATCAAATAATCGTATTTAAACTACATAATAGGTGGTATATAACTATTTTAAATAAAATAAAAATTAGAAGACACGAAAGAAAGAAAATTGCATGTTACAAATTTCTGTAATCTTTATGACCAATGTACCCATTACATTAAAACCAGCTTATTTCTTCCATGTTTTCGATATAAGATTAGAATCTGTTTTGTACTGTTATCTGAGTAGGCTGTGGCTACTGGTATCATAGATTTCTTTTAATATCTTTGGTGCAATGTCATCTCGTTTCATATTACAGTGCGAATGCTTTTTACCCCATCACCTTCAAGTAGCCACTACAGAAGATTTGTTTACTTCATTATTACGCGTATTATATTGTCATTAACTTAATTAAATGTGTAATCCGTTTCACTGCACAGCGTTGGCATGGAAAATATAGCTTTGTAAGTACACAGCGGAAGAACATACCAGGCCCGTGCGTTTGTCAGATTATATACGCCCTGACAGAGAGATTTCTAAACTGTATTAATTCAAATATAATTTAAATTCAGCATCAGCAAATGAAATGCGAATAAGAATACGTATGACAATTACATTGTAAATTGTAATTAATTTAAACTACACATTACGACAAATGTTCACTTCCTTTTCGGTAACGTGTACGTAGTCGGGATGGTGATCACAAAAATTATATTAAAAATTTGTGATATTCGCAGTTTTCTTGTCCTGTTTTTTGTGTTTGCAGAATATTACAAATATCACTTATGACGCAACTTGAAATCATTACGTTATTTAAATGATTTTAATCTTTTATTTACTAATAAAATATCGTATTTTCATATTATGGTTGGGAAAACGTTATTCTTTCTCAAAATTCATGTATTTGAAGTTGACTTTTCTCTTATTAACGGTCCAATTTCCATTGCAAGAACCTAAAATGGACTCCCGTCATGGCTGGATCCCACATTACTTGTTAGCGTTGTTCCATTCATTACACGTCTACTTACTGTATCCTGATGGAGCCTTTCATGTTATTCATCACTAACAGTACCCAAGTTGTCAGAAGGGAAAGCCACATGTGAATGCAAAAAGTTAGTATTTAGGAGCATAAAGCATCCGAAACTTTATAGCAAAAAGTTAGTATTTAGGAGCATAAAGCCTCCGAAACTTTATAGCCACACAAAATTGTTTATAGTTTTCTTGTTTCCTTTTACCTGAAAACTCACGAACTACGGATTTAAAAGATTGTCACGCAGCTAATTGAGTGGAGCGAAAGTTAGAAGCAGTTGTCATGCAAAAGTTTTCTCATTTGGGTCACTTAATTTTTGGAAAATTTTGCTACCTGTATAATACCACCATTAGTTTTGCCCAGTCTTCGCAAAACTTTTTGTTAGGCCAAAGTTTGTATGCAGTTGTGGAGGAATTACGAAACGATTGTCACGATTGGTTGTATCAACGTAGGCTATTTAACATAGCAATTCATAGGTTCGGTTGCCCAGCTGTTCCAAAAGCAGTGGAAACAGAAATACTTGATCCCAAAAGGCCTTCTTATTCCTTTGACACATTAAGATCACTTTGCCCTATTATTCGTGATTGTTGGCAGCTACGTTAAATGTAACGGAATATGTTGACATGCCTTCGAGAATAGAAAGTCCATTACATTTCTGTAAGATTTGACGTCCTCAGGGCGGTGAAGACGTTGTTGTTCGTCTTCTGGGTTCTAACGAAGTCCGAACTTGTCGGCGTCTACCTGTAAGTCCACTATGAAGATTTCTGTCTTCTGGGTTGTTGCCCTGATGATGGAGGCACCAAGAACCTCCGAAACGTTGGTAAACATCGACCAGACTACACAGCGCAACAACCCAGAAGACAGAAATCTTCATACTCGCCGCTGTGAAAACCTCAAATCTTACAGATCCAGAAGAGGCAAACTTCGAATTCTTCCAGTCTGTTGACGGTACAGTTTGTTCGCCGTACAGCACCATCTTCGTTGCTGAAGGAACGATACGTAAGAAATTTTGTGAGACAGAAATGGAAGTTTTCAAGGCGTTTAGTGCATGCTCTTTTTGCCTTCGTCCATTCAATCGAGTTTACGTCACGATATGTATCGGACATGCGACGTTTGAGTCTAGCCCTAAATGTAAACGAAAATAAGGCAAAGGCCTGTTTTATCTGCCGTCTTTGTTAAAGACCGACCTTGTGATTCTGCTGTTAACTGTTCGCATACATGACAAAACATTCAAGATGGTGGCGTTTCTCCTTATCAACTGCCTGAAGACCATTTGATCCGAAGAAACACAATAGAAAAACAGCGACCCTCGCGGGTTATGACTCGCGCGAAATAGGCTTGCACTTGTTACAGACTGTACCCTTCAGTATTGTTAACACTCTGAGCAATGCTTATTTTTTAAACGTGTATATGAAAATAATATTCATTGGAGTTTCCTTCAGATTCAAAATTGTTTCCGCCAAGACTTGACATCAGTATATGAAAATTAATTTTAAAATTTGGTGTTTCTTTATGTCTAATTTATACGACGTGGCTCTGAAAACAGCGGAACTTCGTACGCAACAGACAAATCAAAGAAAACTATTAATTAACCTTTCAAAATGTAGTGGTAATTATATGCACAGCCTTATTTAACAATATTTAATAGAGGAGGTTGCCCACATGTATTTATAGGCTTCATATGAGTCTCAGAATAAACAGTAATTATTTCCTTAAACAGTATTAATCAGCTGATCTTTATAATGGAGAAGATCTGTTTTTTATTTGAGGTAGGAACTGAATTTTTGAATATTGGCCTATGTAGATGAACTTCGGATTTGCTAGATATGCGACTGGAAATGGAGAAAAAACAGAGGCATTTTCAAAATGCCTCTTTTATTATGTCCCGGTGTTCGTCTGTTCTAGTACAGCAGTGACAATATTAGTAGTCGTGTTATTAGTAGTCGTGTTATTAGTCGTAGTGCATCAGCTGCAGACATTGAAGAGCCTATAACTCATTTGTGGACATTGTATTTATTTGAAATATTTTGTGATGTTAGAACTGAAAGGCAAATAAGAAATATGACTTGTTTTCAGAAATAGGAATTCAGAAAAAACACTCTCCATTACTGTCTTGATACTAATAGAAACACACTTCCTACGAATACAGATGAAAATAATTACGTACAAGTTTATTTTCGTCACAGCTGATGGTTGACATATAAACAACTACTTCTGGAAGGAGCTAAGATTATTTGTGTTCTGGTATGACTCATTTTATATAGGAACTGAAAATCATCCCTACTCTGCCACCCCTTTTAAACGTTCTTTCGCCACGCCTCCTCCGACAAGTAACCGCCCTCCTGATGTGTTAAGTTTTATTTCCATAAGGTAGTTGGTAGTTCGTACAGCCCGTAACACGTATTCAACCATGACAGCTGAAGTGAAGGAGAATACGTCAAAAATACACCCGCGGGTCTGTGGAGGTTTGGAGGGTGTTGTAGGATTTTGGAAAGAGCCCTTAAAATCTCTACTACATATATAAGGTCATAAATAATATATTTGTGTCCTCCTGGCTGTGTTCTGTAATACCTGGTGTGTGAGCTAGACCCCGTTCCCCCCACCCCACAAAGGCCTTTGCGCGGAGCCTCGTTTCCGAGGTCTTCCGTAACGCTCACATAAACAGAACAGCTGAAATTTTTATAATGTCCACATTCTCATTATATCGCGGGGATTGTAATTACCAGAGAATGACTCCGCCCTCCACAATTTACGAGGCGAACCAATGAGAATCGAGCAACTTTAGAAACCGCCACTTGATCTGTTGTTTTGATGCGAACAGTGTAGCCAACATAGCAGTTTTTCCACTATTTTCTTTTTACTAAACAGAGTTTCGGAAGTCATATATTTTATCTATAGCCGCTTTTATGGTCTTGCATCCTTTGCTATTCTTCTGTTTTTGATTTTCTGTTTTTTATCCCGAATTCCCTTTTTCCTTCTTCTTGTGTTACATGCAGTAGGCATTCATGTGCGCTACGAACAGACCTGTTGAATGTACTTCAAGTCTCTGCTGGATTTCCAATTGTCTTGCAAAGTTTTTGAGGTGTATAAGGTTCTTGTTTTTGCAGTAATGTTCTTTACACTACAAATTACGTATCTGTTACAGTAAAGTGTCTAATGAAGAAATCTTTTGTAGAACATCCTGAATGCGCTGTGTTTCACCGCGATATTTAAATTCTTATGTCAGTCTGCTTGTAGATATAAATATATTTCACTTATTATAGGAAGTACTTTGGGTTCTTGGTTAGCCATACGTTCAATTTTTAAGGTATAAATATGTTAGCAGTTGAAGAAATGAAAAGATGAATATATTGAAACGTCACCTGGCTATTCTTTTTGGAACACATTTCTTCAATACATATGTTCCTGCTGCACATAATTATGGCATGATATTGAGCATTAATCACTATGCATGTGTTCTGTAACCTGAGGGGGGGGGGAAGGGGCGAATATGCCTTTTAGAAAGACCTTCATAAATTTGTTGTTTTGACGTACAGAGGTTTGAATGCTGACCCAGGCTTTACACGTAGGGTAAATTCTTATGTTTTATTACAAAATCTACTAGATTATTAATTATGTGTAACACTTACAGTCAGTGGGTCTTTCGTATTATCACATTAATAATTATTTTTATGGATATAATAGACTACTTGCTCTGTGGATGATTACAATTTGATTTTGATACACCGTGTCGAGTTTTTGTGTCTTAAATACGTGAAGTTACACGTGGTTTCCAGTTTTGGAATAAGGTGCTTATTTTCTTGGCTTGATAGCCAACTTCGTGGAATGTCAATAGAGAGGTATTTGAAAAGCACCCAATTAGACGCTATCCTGAGCCACTTCACATCACACCATATTTCTCTGGGATCCATTTTAATGTCCCCCCCCCCATTTTCTCCGGAGTCTCCCCGGAGATTTTGCGGCAAGAAATTTCCCGCCGGTCACAAAGGAGTAATATGAAACTGTAAATTTATGAAATTGAAACGAATTAATAGTTGGATAAAATTTGAAACGATATTCCCCAAGTATATCAGTATATGATGTTTATATTAAAGCTATAACACGAATCTTATGCACATTTCGGATTGGTCTACCAAGGGAAGTACGTTGTTCTGTCAAGTTGGCACACCTGGGCGCCGTAGGTACCATTCCGCGTCGCGTCGTTGCTGCTCGGGTTCTGAACGCGCTCCGTCCCGCGGCACACTTCCACATGTTTGAGGAGGGGGGTACCAACATAAAAAGAGAGAAAAAA
>NW_019059701.1:202436-216344 GCF_000696155.1 Zootermopsis nevadensis | reverse complement strand
TTTCATGTGCGTGGTTCCACATAATGTATCTCTGTGTATGTATGGGCGGTAGATGGATGTGGATGCGTACGTATGTATCGAAAATCGCCACGCGCATGGGGATTCTGCGCATGTTGTTGTTAAATGGACGGCACAATGACTACCAGTAGTATAGCAATTTTCTATAATAATTATCCCTGATATACTGTAGAGAGGCGGAGGTGGTGGAAATATGTACGAAATTTGCCGAGAGTTTACGAGAGGGTGGTTTTGGTTATAGTGGCTGTTTTTTTAGAGAGAGACAGAGACAAAAGAGAGGAGTTCGGAATGCAACTGGAAATAAAAATTGTACTGGCCGACAAGAGTAGGAAATAAGAGGTAAATACTACGAAAAACACACATTGGACGATAATCGTATTTCTGCATATGAGTACCAATAATTGAAGATGAAATTCTGTGGTATCATTTTGCAGGAAGAGGGGAAAAATCTCCAATACGCCAGGTTTACTAAAAATTATTATTAGTATTGTTGTTGTTGTTGTTGTTGTTGATGCCGAACGACATGCCCCGTGGTTATTTTATGCGAACAGAATATGTGACTAATAATTTTTATCAGCGTCCCAATACGCGGTATAAATACATCAAAGTTAGCCTTCTAAAACGTTAACGTTCTACGTAGTAAGGGTTTATTATACGTACAGCCTGTACGTATAAATACAAGATACATTTTTAAATGTATTTTAGTTGTAATGTTGTAGACATGCATTTTAGTGCATTTATTTTTATTTGTCACTAGTGGTGATGGTGGCAGAGTGATTCCTACTTAATTTTTTATTTTAGGTCGCCTCTTAGTGAATGTAAGAATGGCACACACTTGCAGAAGTTTTTTCTTAACAGCCAAATATAGGAAAACCCAAAATAGAAACAATATTTTACGCAAAAAATAAATGATATATAGATAAAAGCAAATAATCCACCTAGGAAAACACTAATATGAATGTAAAACTTTAAAGAAATACAACAACAAAAATAACCGAGCTAGATCATCTATCAAGACAACCTATCTAGATCATTTCCCTTATTGAGAATGTGCCCTCAAGGGAGACAATGTTTATGCTAAACACGCCCAAAAATTTATAAATAATGTTAATTTTTATGTGATTTGACGTTCTCACGGCACTGATTTCGATATTAGTCTCGTGGTCTGTTACGTTTTGTGGACTTCTATGTAGGTACCAGCGTTTCGGAGGAACATACTGCCTCCATCTTTAATCCCGAAGGCCAACATCGACATGTTACTTTGTTGTATTGGAAATTCTTCTATGTTAACGAAATCATATATGGAGTATAATATATTTTCTTACACCGGTACATAAATTACGAGGTTACATTTTCAGATTTGTTTATCGTTGCTAACAGACTTAGTTTCCATCATTTGCTATTAAAATAATTAAGTTTAATGCTTTCATGAGGAACGTTCATATATACAGTAGATTCCGGTTAACTGGCCATCAGTTATCGGGGTAGCCGTATATTTGGGACAAATCTTAAACAACAAACCTTTCCCATAATTGGGGCAACCGCTTAGGTGGGCCAAAGTGTTCTAGTCCCGATGTGCCCCAATTAACCGGAATCCACTGTATGTGACATGATTAGCACTTTAACGCCTAGTGTTAAGTATCTGTCGCATCTGCGTGACAGTCAGTAGGTCTAAGTGCACTTTTAGTGTTTACAGCGACTCCTTCCGTAAGCATCGGCAAGAAATTGATATTCGTTGACTTTTCTTTGAGGCACGGACTGAATTACTAAATAACAGCAGAGCATCAGAAGCTCTGCTGTGGGGATCCACCGTGACGACCTGACACAACGAAGGCATTGCAAAGTTCATTTGTGCCAAATGCGGCACCTTTTGCAGGCGTCGATTCTGCAAAGTCGTCCGGAGACCGACCGAGGTTTCGTTCGGTCCTCCAAGAAAAATACCAGGTTATTGATTAGGTCATGACCGCTGCTTTCCACATCCCTTTCAGTTCGGCGTTTGTTAATTATTTTAGTGTTTAATGCTATAGAGACTAAGCTACTGACAGCTAAACTAAATAAATAAAATATTCTTATTAAACGCTAGCGTGTCTTTGATGTGCAAGAAGGGCTTACGTCAAACGTGATGTGTATTGACTTACACCGTTCTTACACTGCACAAAGTATATGCCCTGTTCAGTTGAACCAGCTTCCTTAAATCCAGAATCGCTGGGACCTGCATCGAATTCTGCTGACTGTTTGTTGTGTCTCATAGCAGGGAAGTAACGCGGGGTTTATTCATTGTCAGCCACCTCATTAACTGCTGCTCTAGTGCACTGTAAAACCAATATTATGGTTCAGTGTTTATTGTTAATTGAGGTAAAGTGGACCCAACGGCACTGATGATGATGATGATGATGATGGCAGGATACCGTAGACTCATGTGACTCTTCTGTAGTGTTACGGGTAACCAACCAGCCCTCATTGTTATGCCACAGTGAGCAAAGGCTCTCTGAGTCTTCCAAACGCCATATTAAACATCTTTCTTCACTCACGCGTTCGGTAGCACATTGTTTCTTCCGTCCATAAACACTCAAATGAACATTTAGACATTTGTTTCTCTTTTAAATGTGGTCTAAAATTATTTAATTAGTTATGTTTCTGGAGTCCTTTATTTATTCTTTCCCGCTGTCTTTGTTCAACTCCTTCCTTCTTATTGTCCCATATTTACAATATTTATTTATTTATTTTGTCACATAATCGACGCAGTCGCTAGAGCGGCGTTAAATACTTCGCTAACACGTACTGCGTGGACTCCGCTTTGAGTATCGGACAGGTGCTCTTAAAGTAGCATCCATCATCGGTCCGCGGTGTCGAACACTGTGATCCATCACATTACTATGATTAACTCCATTAAAAGCTGTGCTGCGAATCCGAAATCTTACACACATACACCTGAATGTACTTTTTTTTTTTGCTGTCATTTGAAAAGGTGTGACAAATGACGGCTGAACTAATGCTATCTCACCCCTCGGTGCCCGGCCAGCTGGTTACATTACCGTCTGTCCAACTTCCACATGAACTTTCCTTGCAACGAATGACGACTTCGTATTCATGCAAGTCCTTACGCATTTTTAAGGACGATGCTTCGGCGGTATAGGTTATATGGGGAAACAATTACGATTGGTGAATTCGTAATGAAGTGGTCGTTGAATATTTGAAGGCACTATCTGGCATTTGCCTGCAAACGCTTAGGAAAATCGCGTAAAATGAGAACATACGAGTTCGCTCGGCTTTAGATTTTATCATAATATAAATTTGAGCGTTATTCATATACAGGTACGCTCTTACATGCATGTCTGTATGTATATCATCATCATCATCATATTCATCAAGTATTAGGCCAAGTGGCCTGTTCCGGTTTCATTCCATCTTTTTAACGGTCTTCCCAGGCTTCTCTTTCCATTCGGTCTGTAGTTCAAAAGTTGGTTTGGGATTCCCTTAGAGTCCATTCTTTCAATGTGATCTTTCCAATTGGCACGATAATTCTGAATAAATTTAGAGACTGGTTCGACTTTCAATTTTTCTAGAATTTCTTCATTTCTTTTGTGGTCCAAAAGTGTAAAGCCAGCAGTTTTCCTCATAAATTTCATCTCTGAAATCTTTTCTCATCCGACTTTCTAATTGTCCAGACTTGTATGTGTGTATTATTACTAGTGGATGAGGCCCTTTGGAATTCAGCGATAATCGATTTATTTCGTAACTTAATCTGTCACCAGGTTTTTCGTTCCCTTTTTTCCTGATCGCTGGTCGCCCTGATGATGGAGCCTGTACGCACCTCTGAAACGTCGATTTACTTCTATGAATCTGTACGACGAAATTTTCAGAAAGTGTCATCTTCGAAGCGTAATCACGTTTGGCTTGCAGGGATTACATCGGCATTCATAGTGATTTCATGTAGTAATGGGTCGACTGAATTTAAGGTAATTTAGTAAAACAGCCAAGATACTGAGAATCGCCATGCATTGACCTGGGGGAGGGGGGGGGGCTAGGTTGTCATAAAGCAAACCAGCCTGGCATGATTATACATGGCGAACAGCTCCTTACTGTATCACCTGTTGGTCAGGCATGTTCAAACGGTTCAACCCGAAATAAGTGCACAACTTTCTCATACTTGGGAACCGGATTGGTGTATTTCCAGAGCCTTGTGAAGAAAGAAATCCCTTTGGTTAAATAATTGTTAAATTGCCTTCAATCGCTCGGACTGACTTAAAATATTTCATAATCTTAGAATACAAAACGTCGTCCCTGTGTTTAACCATCATAAGAAGATGCATTGGGAAGTGTAAGGCTCCACATCTCCATCTTAAATAGGATAGGAGCGTTTGGATTAGATTCATTTGGTTCAGCATCAGCACTGGTACCAGGCCCCTGTGACCACAGTAAGGTACATTCGGTTTCCATGAAAGGTAGGAAATTTCTTGAACAGCCGAGTGACTTTTAAGCTTTTGAAGGTATTAGTTACTAACAGAAACGTAATCGTTTATTACACTGACACACATTCTTTTATACTGCTCAGTTGATATTCTGCTGAAATTGAAGTGTCTAGAGCGGCTTCAGTTCAATATACATGATTATGTACCCCAAATTACATAATCGAGGGTTGAGCCAGGTGGATTTCTATGACACTGATTGCGGCTACCGTCGATAGTATGAATCGATAATTTGCAACTGAGTGTGTGAGTGAGATGGGCTCTGTGCTGGAATGCCTTACATTGCTGTATACATTATTATAGACCCGCTGTTGTCTGTCTGTCCATGTTGTACTGCAACAGTTCGCGAGATGGCTGAAGGCATACATGCTTCATAACCGCCGCCGCCAACCTGCCTCACATTACAACAGACAGACATTCGTTACACTAGAATTATGTTCAACATTGCCTGTTGTCTGAAGTGTGTTTGAATAACATGACGTCTGTGCTCCCATCTTGAGGCCAATGGTTTACTCGAAGGCCTAACGAGATATTTTTGTATGAATGATAACGCTGGGTATCAAACGTGGGACTTTCTGGATACCAGTTTTGTGCTATTACTGTGCTCATTGGTGTTGTTACCTACAATCTGGAAAATAAAAGTAATAATAATTTGGTATATTAGTAGAGCCTGAAGATGAAAGTGTAGCTGCCTCCCGAAACCTTGTTTGGCGCGAGCAGGCATTAAGTAGAGTGAAGTGCTGGCATCTCACGTGGGAATCACAGCTTCCTGTCGTAATGGACACACCGGTACTGAGGCGAGTTATTATATTTCGACTAGTTGGTTTCTTCCTGTACCGATAATCATTACGCTAGTGCTTGCTTCTCGTTCATTATCTCTGGTGCTGAGGTGGACATCCTTTGTCCTGTATGATTTGAGGTTTTCACAGCGGTGTGTATGAAGATTTCTGTCTTCATCCTCTGTCCTCATTTGTGCGCTTTGGCCGTCCAGCGGCAGTATCAGAAATGAGAACCGCGCCGGAACCAGAAGTAGACCTACGGTTCAATATTTTGACGAGGCCGCTGAGCAGTGCGGGAGGTAGCCAGGGTAAGAGTAGTGGTTGTTGAAATTCTGGGTGTAGTGGGTTAGCTAAGTAGTTTCGTGGCAGCTGGACTAACCCGCATGCCCCTTTAATTCCTAATCTCCGTTACTGGACGAGTTCAAATCGTGTTTTCAGCCGCCACGTCCAAGAAACTGAATTGTACTGCAGAATTTATGATGGGCGTGGGTGCCTGCCCCATGCTGACCATTTTCGGCAGTAAATGTTTTAAGGCACTATCCTCTCCTTTTCTGAGGAAGACCATGAAAGCCAGCTGCAGTAGCTAGTATTTCGGAAGAGATAGAAAACGCGAACACAAATCTCAGTATGTTGTTACACCAGCCTGGTGGTCACTGGAGAGGAAGGTGAATGGTTCCCATTGCTAATTTGGTTGTGCCTGAATCTCAACCCGTCTTCTAGCCTCTAGCCTCTCGCTTTATGTACTGGGCCACGACTTTCAGTATTCCTCAGCTGGACGACCAGTTGCTGCTACATCGGCATGATTCATTTATTGTCTTCTGTGTCACCAGCCGTAGGTATGTCAATGTCAGGCACACTGCCCCTTATGATATGCAAGTTGCGGTGCACGTGTCAGCCGAGTCTCAGCCTACCACCGCGTCGTGCAGACATCGGAACAGCCATAGACTGCTCGGCCTGCGATTGTTGCTGCCATTGGAACATGTCTGCCGAAGTGCAGTTGTTAATAATTTACTAAATGTTGAATCCTGAGGATCCTCCGAATTTGTACACTTCACCTAGTGTCTGTAGTGTCATCAAATCTAGAAATAGGCCCACGCTGTATAATAACATATTTCTGTTTGAAAAAGTAATCTGATGTTTCAAGACACGAAGTTGTCTGGGGATATAATTTAGAGGGTCTTATGTGAGGTACAGTTACGATAATGTGCTTTAGAACAGCAACAGCCAGGGCAGATTATTCATACTTCGCTATTCGTTTAATATTTTAGTGTTGGATCAAGTTTTCTCTAAGGCTGTGCATTGAATACCTGCTGAATAGGTTAGCTTCAGGGCAACTATTTATCGCCTTGATGGTAGACGCAGCATGTATCTCTGAAACGTCGGTAAACGTCTACCTGACTACACGGTGCAACATCCCAGAAGAACTTTATCCTCTTACTCGCCGCCATGAGAACCTGAAGTCTCACATGGTCTTACTTGTGTTTTTAAAGTCAGTAAATTGTACTCGAGGTCCCTTTTTGGGGTTTATTCGTAATTTCTTTGAATCCCGTTTTAGGGACTGCACCGGTTCGTTTAAGCACGTCACTATGTCGTGATGGCTGATTCAAAAACTGTGTGTATCATGTACACATTTATTTAAAAAAATTCATCTCCTCATATCTTGTAAGAATGGTATTTTTGTTCACTCCATACTACTGAAGTCAGATCCGAGTTCCTATAATCGTTGCATCTCTTTCAAGGTCTTCTTCGGTGTCGGTTTTGTATGAGCGTGAAACTTGTTTCTTACCTTAGATAGATCATGGATAGGGAGCTTAAGAACAAAACAGAATATTTGAGACAAAGTAACAGTAGGACTGAATGCATGATTAGTGTCTTCATAATTCATATTTCTTGCCAAATAATCGTGTTAATAGCGTTATAAAGTATTTCTTGCCAAATAATCGTGTTAATAGTCAAGGAAGAACGATATTTGAGGTATGTAGCACGCATGAGGAATACAAAATTTTAGTTGGAAATCCTGTACGGAAAAATCATTTGGGAGACCAACCCGTAGGCAGGAGAATACTATTAAGGCATCTCTTAAAGAAATCGAGTGCGGTCTGGATTGAACTGGGTCAGGATACGATTAATTGGCGGGATTTTGTAAACAAGGTGGTGAACCTTCTGGTTTATTGAAAGCTGTGTTAAGTTAGTCAGATCGACATGGAAAGTGACTTAGTGAAGACGATGGGCTTGAAGCTAAATTGTTCAGTGTTTCCGTGGAGTTCGCTCAAGAGTGAACCAACTTCCACTCTAGGACAGTAGCTGTGTCGTGTGACCCCTGCATTGTGATCTTCAGAACTGAAACGCAACAACATGGAGTCTGCCTATCAGTGTAGGGTCATCCTGTTACACATAGTCCACTGGGGACCCCATGTGGGGTTAAGGTACTTATAAAGGTGGATATACGCAAGCACTCGCACGCACACACACACTCCACATCTCCCACCGCAGACACAAATACATCGTCGGGATCATTAGCCAACAGGAGTTGTCATAGCTACAGCAAATGATAACTCACAGCTCGAACGTTTGTCTCATGACACATTGTCGTTTTGTCAGGGGTGGAACAACCTATTTTGAGGTCGTGTTTATGTTTGTGAGTCGGTACGACTGACTGGCAGAGATGCGGTGAAGGTATTTTCGTTATAACATCCTGTGCACCTCCAGGGACCATCCATTGAATGCCGCCAGAAGATTTTCCTCCCAGGATATGGTGACCGGAGCGTGTAGCTGACATCCGACTAGGTTAAGAATTTAGGGATGTTGACCTTTATAGCACTTGTAAGTCTTCATGGCGTGGCGCCTCAGACACAATACGGACTTAACATTCTAACCACTTACCGTGCAATCATCGAAAGGTTGAAACGGTTTGCCAGTAGTTGTACAAACCAGGTTACTTACTCGTATAAGCTGAAAATCATCTGGTGACGTGCCTCTTAAAGAATCCCCAAAGAATAGGCGTATTGATTTCACTGTCACATGGTTAAAAGTGTTACGTATACAGCGTTTATCAGTTGCATGAGATGAGATTGTGGTTTTCATAGAATTGATGTTCGTCTTCTGTGTTGTAGGTAGATACCAACGTTTCTGAGAAACATGCTGTTTTCAGCCCTGAAGACGAAGAAGGTATGTTTCTGCGAAACGTTGGTATCTACCTACAACACAGAGGACCAACCTCAACAGTTGCATGTTATTTAGCGTCTCTAATATGATAGGACTTGTGTTTAAAGTAAGTCGAAGGGGGGGGGGGATTAAGAAACCGCAGGATAAACCGGTGTCTTCGCCAAAATTCCAACTGGTTACCTCCCGAGTACAAATCAGAATTTTCAAAGCCTAAGACCCGTGTTAGCTGGGTCTCTCTTGTCACCCCCAGCATGGTGCGTCTTCAGATGGCTGATGGACTTGTCGGCCTCCAGGCACTCTTCCTTCACTGTAAAATCGTCTCCATCATGAAACTTGACAAAGGCTCTTTGAAATGACTTTAGATGACGTTTGAAGGGCATGATCTTAGGGAGATTAGCTCGGTATCCTGCCCAATCGAGTGTTTTGCTATTAGCAGTTGATGCAGACAATGGAAAAATGTCTTAAGGAAAAGACTCCCATGACAGAGATAACAATAGGTTTTATATTAACAGGCTTGTCTCTTGTTATTTATTTGGACTAATTATTATAGCGTCGCATGATGCAGTGATTAGTGAACAAAGCATTGGAGAGGATAGGATCGTGGGCCAATTTAAGTTACTGTCCCGGCATTTTGATGTAGGGAATGAGGAAAACCATGAATACCTGTAGTCAGCAGTGTTCGGGAGGTCCCGGGCCCATAATTCGGAGACCTCCTCACCTGACTTGAGATTTTTCGGTGTTTTTTCAGTCAGGATAGCCTGACACACGTTAATCAATAATTGTCCCAATAAAAAAGTTCCAGCTGAAAATTTATAATCACACGTGCTTCTAAGTTTGTAGATTGATGGTCACAATTTTTTGTGGTTTACTCTGGAAAATAGACTATTATTGAAACAGTGAAAAATTAATACACATCTTCATAATTGCGTAAATATAACCACTCCTGAACGTAAATGTTTATTGTTAAAATTAAGTTTGTTATTATAAATATTAGCGAGCGTGTCACCCATTATGAAGAGTTCTTCTGGGATGTTTACCGACGTCTCAGAGGTGCTTCCTGCCCCCATTATCAGCCATTCTTTCTTCTTTCTGTACCGAACAGATTTAACCGGGTATTTAACGATGCTGTATCTACTGCAGTGGCCATTTAGCGTCGAATGTAACGAAAAGATAAATACTTTTCTTTGGATATTCTTTTGAAATTATAGCAAAATATTTATTATCATTTGATAATTAATAATTTTATAGAAAATATAACCTCCCCTCCCCCCTTCAAGTTCTTACACTAAGGTGTCTTATCGTGGAATATCGCGTCCAGAGCCGAATGCAGTTCGTGTGGGATTAACGTGACAATGAAAAATGTTTTCCATTCCCTGTCAACAAGACGCATCTATCAGTGCTCCTCTGAGGTGAGCGACAGGTTTAAGAAGCCACCGTTCCTTAATTAGGGTTTTCATTCCGATCCCGGCACGTCAGTGACATGGAGTTCCTGGTTCTACAAGTACTTCTTCTAGTCTCTGCGTGCAGACCGGCTGTGGGACCAACCCAGCCTCCTGTCCAGTGGGTACAGGGGTCCTTCCCCTCGGGGGTAAAGCGAGTTTGAGAATCAGTAGGAGCTATAACGCCACTCCTCCAGAGCGCCTACATGGCGCGTAGCGCGATGGCCTAGCTTTGTTTATTGTTCTGCAAATACTGCAAACTCTCGAGGCACATAACGCAGATTAAGAAACATTGATACGCGATTATCAAAGATTGTTGATTTGTAATTTTCTAGGTATATTGTTTTGGTAATTCAAGCAACAATTACTGTTCTGATATAATTGAATACAAAAATTGAAATGGTAAACATACGATAAAAGCGGTAACCAAATTCAGAAATCAAGATTGAAGTTATTTCCTGGACCGTGTACGCGCGTGTATCTGTGTGTATAAGTGGATGAGTGGGGAAACTAGTTCTGGTCTACATACATAATTACATTCGTCTATCGCTACTAATTACACACCACGAAATTCTTAGGAATAAACAGGGAGATGAGCATGCAAACTGATGTACCGTGTGTGAAGATTTTTTAATATGAAAATGTAGAAACAGGTTCAATAATTAAGTAGGATTTGAGGTTTTCACGGCTGTGGATCTGAAGATGGCTGTCTTCTGGGTTTTTACGCTGCGTAGTCTGGTAGGCCGCTTCCATCATCATGGCGATCGCCCTGATGATGGAAGCAGCAATGGCCTCTGAAACGTCAGTAAACTTCTACCAGACTACACGGCGCAACACACAAGACAGACAGCCATCTTAAGTTCAATACACTGCTTAACTCTGTTGTCCGGTGTTTGTCGTCTTTAATTAAGGACTAAATATGGTACTCAGGATTCATATACTGATGTTATACGGTATGGATATTCAGTGGCTGTGCCGCTATGGCTAGGAAACACTGCAACTGACGCAGTGCTCTCGCACAGCGGAAAGAACGTATCGTGCCGCCGGCACAGCCGCCAAATGCCCGCACTCAACAACCTTCAGAGAGAAACCTAATCGGTACCACAATGTTATCATCGCAGGTCACACTTGGATTCACCTGGGAATGAATTCAGACCACGTCAGCTATGACATCGGCAGTGAAATGAAACCACTGACCATCGCTTTGGTCATCCTTGAGAATTATCTCAATTATATTAATGGCTTGCAATTGACTTTGAATTACCTGCTGTAACTGAATTGTTCCTAATTGCATTAACCCCGAGGGGTACAATAAGAAATGCCCCCTGTTTCTACATAAATCTAAGTTACGCACCTCGTCAGTGCTGTGTCACCAAATATTGTGGTCGAGAGTATCGTATTCCGGAGGTTCGAGGTTCAATACTCGGCCCGAAGACCGGCTATCGTGACAGACTTTCAGTGGTCGTTTCAAGCAAATGCTGAGATAGTTCGTAAAATTGGCCACTACAGCTTCCTTCCATATCCATTCCAATAAATTATCTACAGACCGTTCTTTCATCGACACTGCATAACCATTATATTTGATAAAGTGTCGTAAAATAAACGTATAATCAATAATTCAGTGATGTGTCAAATCAAAGGCATGATTACACGTGTTACAATTTAGATATGTATTTTCTTTCATCGACACTGCATAACCATTACATTTGATACAGCGTCGTAAAATAAAAGTATAATTCAGTGATGTGTCAAATCATTCACACACGTGTTACAATTTAGATATGTTTGTCGAATAGTGTGTAATTACTTGGCGACGTGGCGGTCAGTATGTTTTAGGCCTATTTATTCTTATTACTGAACTCCTGACGGCTCATTATCGTAAATTACTGTGTATTTTGTCCATCCCTCGCATTCACGCAGTATAATGACGACAAGCCGTAATGTTTGACCGATAAATCTCTTGTATTAAAGCACGCATGCTCAGTGGCCCGCATGTTGATGGATTCTCTCGGATTATCGGTGGGTGTTGACCGATTGGAGAATTCTTTGTTGAAAATTTCAAATTGAAAATTTGCTGACTAGATTGCGTACCCTCACATTAATATGCAGGTAATTAAATGGATTATATTTACTGCTAGTCCCTTCGGGTACAAAATATTACGTACTCAGCGGCGTCAGTCTGATTCATACCCGACGCTTGGGAGAAAGGAACTATACGAGCTTCCAAATGCGAAAACCCAGTTCCTCAGTGTTTTACGGGCGTTTTCAGCACCCCTGTCGGGCGCCTCTCAGGTTCGGACTGCCCTTCTACACGCACCAGACATAAAACATTGAGGACGACTGAACGGATTTTCATTAAATTTCGTATGTACTTCATGCCATTGGAGGCTTCTTCAAACTCCCAGCGCGAAGGGTAACGTAATGAAATTTCTGAGGTGGGTGAGTGAGTGATATACCGCGATGACGTCACAGCCAATGATTCTCAGCGTCCTTGATGATGCCATCGCCCCGACAATTAAGAAATAATATTACTATGGTTTCATTTTTCGGCAAAAGTCAAATCATGGTGATCGCCAGAAATATGGCGCTGTGCGTAGATTTCCTAAATCGTTTCAGCCCTTCGACTAAAGATCTACAGACAACGAAAAATTCTATCCAGCCTCTGACTGTACATATCTAATAATAGTAATAGTCTTAACAACGTTTTTGGCATGTGTCTGTTATGATGATTAATAATTTCTTCCATATCTGCATTGGTACGCCAGCGTCATTAATTTACGAATCATGTGAAACGAAACAACTGATTGCTTTCTGATACAAAGTATGAAACTACTGTAATCACAATAAATAAGCTGCCAAATTACAGTAATTGGGGTACGGGGATTCCTGTGGCGATTGCCTGCAAGGAGGTGTTAAACTTTCGGATTATATTACCAGGAAGTTAGTTATAGTTATACTAGAAGCCCATTTGAAAACGCGAAATAAAATCAGAGGTGAAGTTGGTATTCCAATCGCTCATGAGTAGCTATCACATTAACTCGTGAGCTGTGTTTATAAATATTTACAGATCAGTAAATGGCTGTATGTCGAGTTATGTACCCTAATTAAAGAATCTATTCTGGCTGATCGACAGATTCACTGTTTCATACACTAATGGAATTGATCCATATTGAGTTGTTTGTACAGCTCACTTTTGTTTGAAAAGGTTTGTCATTAAATCTATTTGCGGATCCATATTTTTCCGACCTTTTGCATAATTGCACATATATCAATCAATAGAACAACAAATTAGGAGAATATTTTAAAAGTATTGCGCTATCAATATGAACAGGATGGAGATGTGAGACAGCTGCCGAAGGATGGGGCAAGTTTTAATCTTTGTACCCGGAACAGGCCAAGAGCTCTATCGGTAATGATGACGCATAAATGCTATGGTAGTTTGTAAGGAGAGCTCAGGTTGCCTTGTCTTTTCTAATCTGGATCCACTTCGAAGCACGATGACCTCTTATCGTGTATAGATGCTTCACATGCAAAGAATATCTTCCTGCACCAAGAACCAACGGAGACGCTGAACCAGAGCGTTTAGAAGTACAAATATTATTACGGCGATGAAAAGGATGCGATGGGAGAGGCATGTAGCACGCACGGGAAACAAAAACAATACGGAAGATAGAAATTCTGAAGGGAACGAAAGGGAGCCACTTGGATGAATGGAAGATAATATTAAATCTAATCCAAAAAGAATTCAGGGTATGAACAGTCATCTATCGGTCTCAAGGCAAGTTCCACTGTTGGGTCCTGTGGTTTTCGTAAAAGCCGAGTGACTGTCGACTTAACAAGGAGACTGTTCGGTGGAGTTGGTTTGTTGTTCACTTAAAGGGAGTGACGTCGTGTCCCACAGCTTTGCTCCAGAGACTTGAGGGGTATCAGGGTGAGGAAATATTTCAAGGACATCCAGTGGATTCGAATTATTCACTTAAATTGCGGGAGTTAAGGTTAAGGGCGAAGATGCCGATGGTTGTGTCCTCGGTCCCGGTG
>NW_019059701.1:165978-202403 GCF_000696155.1 Zootermopsis nevadensis | reverse complement strand
AGGGGTATCCTGGGACAGGAAATTAAACAAATGAATGAACAAATCCTTTCCTTTTCATCATTCACTCCCCCCTCCCCACCATTCAACGCTATAGCTTGTGGATAAATGCCGGGGGTGACTTTCCTTAGAATTATGATGTATGAATCACCTGCACTTGTAGTGCTCATGTCTTAAAATGCGTGCTGTACCTCTGTGCCCTTTCTGCACCAGTGATTAGGCATAGGGCAACTTTGCCTTTAATAAATAAGACTGTAATATGAAGACGACTGCCTTCTGGGTTGCGCCGTGTAGTCAGAGCAGCCAAATTCAAATTAAAGGCCATTATGTTTTAAGCCCATAACGATTGAAATTACAATAGGCAATTAAATGATCGGAATATCACGTATGTTCCTTCTAATTATTTAGAATAATCGACAATTTGTATGAATTTTGAATACAGGTTACGGTGCTTTAATATGTGTGGTTTTTAATTAAAATATAATGATTACTTCGGTACTAATGACAATTAAGTACAAAATAATCGGAAAACCTCGTAGAATGAAATTGAAGCGGCCGACGCAGCTGCTCGTAGCTGAGAGCACCATGAATTTCTGATGATCTGAACGTAGACACAACTTTCTTGCCGAAAGGCGAACAAAGAAATTTGGCTCACTGTTCCCTGAAGGAACTGTGAGGTAGTATTTTCTGACGAAACGAAAAAAAAATATTAGTCTCTGAAGAAAATCGCTTACAAGCCAACTTTTAATGCGAGGTTCAGGCTTTCACGGCGGCGCGTATGTGATAATGCGCTGAATAGCTTCGTAGAAGTTGGACCCACGTTTCGGAGCTGTTTACTGATGACTACGGCATTAAAAATCTATGAAACGTCTGCCAACTTCTACGAGATTACTCGGTGGCTATCCCTGCTTCGGGCAGTTCCCCACGTCGCCTTCCCGGCTCTGAGATTGACATTCCTGTTACTAATTCCTGCTCCTTGCCAGTTATCACCAGTAACATCCCAGGACCATCTCTTCATATCAAAACGTATGACTCGTAAATATCCTTCCATTCTGAGCTATATAATATTTTCAATTAATTAAGTGTTAGTAAGTAAAGCAAGAAATCAACACGAATTTCCATGATGTGTTTCGAGAATTTCATTACCAACAAGATAAAAATATAAAGTACATTTATGCCTCTAAGTAAATTATTTACGACAATACGTATAAAAGGCAGTCCATTGAAACGCTGCCTCCGGCTTCTACAGTTACGTTTGAATACCTTGCTTACAGAATTTCCTTTCTTCTAGTCTGACCTGGACGTCGTCTGATGGACTACAGCGGTTCTTAACCTACGGCCCACAGATGCGTTTTGTGAGGTCCTCGTACATTTTTAATATTGTATCACTCCGTACGGTGAAATTTAGTTTCTGCCCATATTAAATATTTAATATAATTAATAAAAATGACAAATCATAATGCAGAAGGCTGTTCCTGAGTAATGGACGTGAACCTGTCTGTAAAAGGAAGTCAGAAGCATGTTTTGTAACGTGCTACAGAGTTTCTGACGTCATTTATAACCCGGCTGAACCACGAGTCGATAAGGAACAGTGAATGAGGCCTCAGGTCTTAAAAGGTTAAGAATCCCTGGACCACGGCAATTCCCGATAACCCCCGTGTTGTGTGACCTGAACTCCGCCGACCTTTGTGTACCATTACAAAGAAGTATTGTTATTCTACAACAGCGCGCCTTAAAACACACGGTTTTTTTTGGTATGTTGTACTCACAGCGATTGGAGAACACTTAGGTAAGGATGGATGTAACAAAATCAAAGAATATGAACAGAAAACATCTTTTTAGTGTTATTATTGATCAGTTCATGTGAAAAGAAAGTGAAATTTAATGGCTTCTCAGACTACGAATTTTAACTTGAATTTAGCACCGTTGAACACGACTTGGGTTGGTACAGAGCGGACTAGGTACACGTACGGTGTCCCAAGAAGATGTTTACACACATTCAGTGAATGAAATAAAGGACTTTAATAAACTAAACGATTACATACGTCAGGACTGGCACTTAGTGAATTAGCGAATCTGGCGTAGGTGTTAAAAATTAACACCGGTAGCTTCGTGGCACAGTTGACAGCGGTGAGGAACTAACCGATTAGCGGCCACCAACGTTGCTGCTGGGACACTCTGCATTGTTCGTCAGTGTTTCTTAGATTTCGGACACGAATAAAAGAAACATGCGAACGCAGTATCCCACGTGTTTAAAATATTTCGTTGACTGTAAAGACAATCTACTGAGAGCCAACCGTATTACAGCTACCACGCTGCCTACTCACAAAAATAATTTCCTCTCAATTCCGTTAAATATTAACCACTCAGAAAAACGCACTTTTACATAATTTGTACGCAAAACGTACAATAGCCATTGGGTAGTTTGTTTTCTGTTTCACAGCGCATAGCGGAAAGGCTGTACAGTACTGCCAACACCACCGGTAGCTTATCCCTCCTGCACAGAAAATGAATGCACAGTTGGAAGATGACTGTCCGTCCACACGTTTCGTCTCCGAAGCCACTCGGTAAATTTCGACGAAGTTTATATTTGGGAATGCGTTAAAAAGGTGTCCGGATAATTTATTTTTGTTCCCGGTAAAAAAAATACAATCCTCAGAACACGAAGATCAAATGGAATATAACCAATTAAGAACTGCTATCGTACAGAAGTCTGGCATCAAGTATATATCTGAGGTTTGCAAATTTTGTTCGAATTAATTTTCAATATAATTAATATTTTAAAAAAATAATTGGCACTTGTCAGTGGGTCTATGAATAACAACGGCCAACAATCAAATTACTATATGAAAAAATACTTACTGAATATTTCTAAATATATATAACATCGTTGCATATATAATTTAGAATTTTTAATGGTAGACGATACAGCATTCTTTCAAAATGACACATATACACGAAACAACAGAAAAATTAAATCAGTTTGTCTGTAAAGAAACTCTTGACAGCTTATCTAGGGTAAGGAGCTGCAAGTAGGCTACTGAGTTAAGTAATAGTTTCCGGACAGACAGACGAATAAATACATGAAATTGATCAGCAATCATACGTCTTATAGGATTTTGGAAACTGTTGTGTCCCAGTTTTATGACATATTACAAAATATGTATCCGAAGTGCCGAAGCGGTGTGATAATCGAACGTGGTGTGTCCCAGTTTTATGACATATTACAATATATGTATCCGAAGCGGTGTGATAATCGAACGTGAACATTTTATTTTTCGAGGATTAAGACGAAGTCAGAGCGCTATGCTTCAAAGCCTCCCGGCGAAAACAGTTGCTAATTGGTACAAAAGTAGTATCGGAATTTTTGATGGTTCAGACGATTTAGGTGATGCAAATTTAATTCCTTGTCCTGAAAGTCTGACTCCGTTTCTTCCGCCCTGAAATCTTTCAATCATGGCTAAATTTATTTGTATTCTTTGCCCCTTTCAGCGTGCAATATGGACACTGGTTTAGGACCGGAACTCTGTTCTCGTTAACACAGAACAAGTTACTCAATTGTCCCCTCTTCCCAGCCGTAATGAATCATGGGTAATGGTAATGGCAGCAGCCTGTACCTGTTTTAACAGCCGGACCGGACATGGCTTCGTGGTGATAAGCGCCTGATAAATATCAACTACTGGCCCAACCCCTCCGGAAGAGTGCCATGGTAACAGGGAAGGGAACAGACACGTTTAATGAGTCTGAAAATTCATGATACTACTCGTGCGCAACCGCATCTG
Source organism: Zootermopsis nevadensis (assembly GCF_000696155.1). Next base: position 198,624 of record NW_019059701.1, on the reverse strand, counting down.
CGCACGCCACATTGTGATGCAACCAGATGTGACCTTTTACTACAACGGTTTCAAAAGTTGTTCTCTCACATTTTCTTGCACGTGTGTTATTTGTAGGTTTTATTTAGAACTCGGTTTGAACACAGGTACGAAGGAATGTTGTCATAGTTACGAAAACACTGCGTAATTTTTCCCGACAGCACTTTACAGTCTAGTAAAATTTCTAATATTTAAATACGATTTATAAATTACTTTTTCTGAAAAATGAAAGCCTTCTTTTAAAATTCATGTGACTCTTGTTACTGGACCAATTTTGTATCTGATCTACTGTTTCTGCTATCATGCCCTTCCAATTCGCAAGTTGCACTGGTTTCTTAGAAAGGAAATCCTCCGTCTTTTGTCAACATGGACATTATTGAACATTTTATGTAACGTGTGGGTCCATATTTTCTACTGCAGAGGATGAAGTCCAGCGAACGACCTTGCGGCATACCAGTTGATGTAAAAATCACGTACAACGGATTGGATGTTAAACCAGAGGAGGAATTAATGGCTTATTATTTTGACCTCGGTCGGTGTCACGTTTCTTAAATGGTTTCCATGTTTACAAATAATCAATAATAACCGCGTGTATGAAATATCTTAACCTCATATTCACATTTTATTACAGTTTTAGTTATACGAATGCAATTTAATCGAAACTGCAATTACGTAGAAAACTTAGTCGCGAACTTATAAAAGTTATTTAATGATGGGAACTTACTTATAACGATCAAAAGCCCAACCCCGCGAGAAGTCACCGTCCAAAAACACAGCAGACATCTCATTCTTTCTTAACCGATCCTTACGTTGGTCATTGAAGATGTTACATTGAACCGCGTTGTGCACGAGATGGGAAGACGATCAATAATGTGCTCTACATTCGAACACTACGCCTCGCTAATACAGACCCAAGTCACACATGACGATTGTTAATAAATATTTATACTTACAAAGTTATTCAGCTACACAACGGACATTTACCACCAAATTCAGACTTCGCATGTATACTACGTCACACGTCATAATCAAAATTTAAAGTCAACCCTTTAAAAATGGCCAAGACTGCCATGAGTGTAAATTCACTAACCTAAAGTTTATTTCAGCGTAAACAAATAATTATGATGCGCAACGCACTGATTGCCAGTCCATTATCACAAAGACGTCCAGAATCCATGCATCGTGCCACACAATTCATGCACCTTAATATTACAAAGTTTCGAGCATCCATTGCACGTAAAACATGGCACCATTGCCCTCAACAGAAAGCAGGTGTTGTTACGAAGCAAAAATATATTCTGCAGCCAGCAGTTCTGGACAGCGATACAACAACACGTGTTACCTTCCCTTTCGGAAGCAAATGTAATTGAATTCCATTTGTGTTCTTACTGACACTTACCGCAGTGTTGTATCACAGTCGTCTACTGCTGGCTGTAGATTTCATTTAACTACTGATGTCAGATTTGTTTTATTATTATTCCTAAACAAAGCAGTCGTTTGGAGAACGATATATCACTCCAGAAAATACGATATAGTACACTATAAACACGTTTTAGATATATTTTTTGTTGTTTATCGAACCCTACCTACTTCCTGTGACAACGGATATGACGTTTCGTTAGTTTACTATATATATATATATATATATATATATATATGCACACACACACACTCTGCATCCATAGATTTTATTTCGTTCACATGTTGCACAAGTTTCTTATCTTCAGATCGTTGCCCGTCAGTATATTTTTACGGCAGACGAGCTTGTAGGTAGTAAGGACTTGATAACAACGAAGTCTTCATGTAGGAGACGCAGACAAAATGCAAGCCAGCACAGAGAAGCTTCTCGTACTGATTTGAGAAACTCCCACACCCAACAGTGGTATAATCGATGGTTCTCTTTCTACATAGCCTCAAGCTAACCAGAGGAAAACGTCAAGACGTGCGCAGTGGAGACGCGAGGAACCTTCCTGCTCCAGAGAGAGTGAACTCTCACTTCTTTTTCTCTCGTTCCCCCCCTTTTTTTCTTATAGTCATGTCTTTTTCCTTTCTTATGAACAAAAACCTTTACAGGGGAGGCTGGGCCTTCTGGGATATTATCGGGAAAGACAGACAAAAAAAAATTGAGTTAGTCATTACTCAGGCCAGCAGTTGGTAGCATTGCTTATTCTAGTTTCCTGGTGCTTGTGGACCCCCTGCCTAGTAGAGCTGGCGTGCCGAACAATCGATTCTCATTCTCTCTCTCTCTCTCTGTCTCTGTCCATTACTCTCCTCTCTCCCGTCAGCCCATCACTTCTCATTTAGTTAGAGTTTTACCTCCTCTTCCTCCCTGAGCGCTGTAAAACCCATTTCAGCATCTGTGTTTTCCTCCCCTCTCCTGTTTTCCCGCCATCTCTGCGTATCCCCCTCTCGTTCCCCCCGGTCCAGGGTTCTGCCTACCCATCAAACCGCGTAGAATTCAAACTCTCCCACCCCCGCTCACATCAGGTGAAGAGAACTGAACTCCGTCCCCTCTACCTCACCACTCCGCCCCACTTGCCTTCAAAACCATCATCTCATACTCTATTCCAATACCGGCTTCCTGGCGAGGATGTACGAACTATGTCGGAGTTTGCCGAAACTGGTTTATGGTTCTGCTAAAGTCGTGCTTGTAGTTTGCCCAAATGCGACTACAAATGTTGTGTGGGGCAACGAACAGAAGACAGCAGTGGTTTGTTAGCAATATACAGGGATATTTAGTGTATGTGGACGAGAAAATAAAATTTTAAGGGGTGACAATTATATATTTAGTGTTCTGTGTCTGATAGAAATTGTTGAGACCATACTTTAACGGCATTGTCATGTTGAACAATTTTCATTTAGCAATCGTTGTAACAAAGACAAAACACTGGAATGTCGTGGTGAATTAAAGAAATAGAACGTTGTCACGTTGATAGAAGTATTTATTTGAGTAGCCAAATTACTGTCAACAATTACTTCGACAGGAAACTGCAGTTTTAACCATTCCCCTACTTGTTCATCTTTTTTGTGTTTTGTTGTTGTGAAAGTAAATTTATGACAGTGAATTTTCTTGGAAGGAGAAGAGGTTTGTGTTAAACTGGATTGAAGGTTTACTTCTAAATACTAAGGCAGAGAGACATGACCGTCAGTGTGTACCCTCGCCGTCCGCGATTCTTCCGCCAACGCTGGTAGACGCGGCCCGCGTCCAACGCCTCACGACGAACGCTATCCCCGGCAATATCCTGGAGACCGCTGGCGGAACTGCCGCGACGTGGAGCAATGGTGCTCCCATGCTGGAGTTCTGTTTTGTGGCAGGTAGGCCTACTGCAGTTGAGCACACAGCAGATATTTTCTGTCTTAAGTGAGGCCCTTGAGGCTTGCATCAGTCATTGATGATGTAATGATTTTCTTCCTCATAGCGACCCGTGATAAAATATCGTCATGGTCGCAATAAAACTGCCAGGCTTACGTTCGTTTAACTTTTAAAGGCATTAATCATATATTATGTTAAAATGTGTGATTTTATTTAATTAATTCTTTGCTTTATGTCTATAATGAACACAAAAGTTACGACCCAGAGTTAAAAGCATTAAGGAATATTCACTCCTGAAACTTTGCCATCGGTGGAAGATCATGCAATGTCAGCGACGGTATTAAAATTGTTTATATTTTGCATTAAACTTTTAAGCTGGGAATGTACAAGTGTTATAGTTTTCTGGGATTTACGTATCCCTTTGTAAATTCAGTTCTGGAAGTTAGGCCTATATGAATGTATCAAGAGTCACTAACTTTGTAATTGTAGCCACTTAAAAACACAACACCAAGTCGCGTGTTACGTGAAAAGACGTCCATTCTTCCATATTTATATTAAAAAGCGTCTAAATGACTTGAATTTCGTAAACTATTCTTGAAACATGTGCCCGAATTTCACCGTTATGTTACAGATGTGTTGTGGCTTGATTCTTTATTATGTTTCGCATGTGTTGACGCCCGTTGTCTGGAATTCGTTGCGCCTGTAATGAAATTTTTCAAATTGGTCGCAATTACAATATTTGTATTGTGATATTCTACTGGCTTTTGCCAACAACTGGTGTGGCAGTACACCACATTATAGAATTCACTCGCTGTTAGGCCTAATAAGTGCGGTGTAGTTTGTGTTTGTAATGCCAGAAATAGCAAACCGAAAATAACAAATGGCCTCTTCAGGTTTTGCTATTATTATGTAAAATTTCATACATCTCTCATGCATGCTACTTGCCCAATCCATTTCGCTTTGTTTGAAGTTGAGTGCACTGAAAAAGTTGCCGTATTCCAAATGGAACGTACAATCTGAAGAGTGTTTGAGAGTAAATGAACCTACAAATGGCAAATAAAGTCGATTAATTCGATTAGGCCTACAATTCGGTGAACTGAAATTATTGTTTTACCTTCAGGTAATGTATACCTGAAAATATGGCCTCTGCCTGGTCATGTAATAATAATTGTTTTTTTGGGAATATTGAAATTCAGATTTTGTGTTCAAGCCGGATATAATTGTAACGTTTTTAGATTTGGATTCGCAACTCGATAGCCGTGTTTGATAATGACGCTCGAAACTGTTTTGTGAGCCTCACTTTAATAACACCTCATTGTTGCAGTTGACTTTTAGAAAACCACAAATCAAGTGGAATTTTTATTTTCTATTGTTTTTCTAGCGTTGTTCAGTGCGATACAAGATTGTTTGAAAGTGAAGTATTGGGTTTTTGCGTAGATTTTTTATACTTTACCTTCTTATATAGAATTTGGAAGTGTAGGTCCATGGGGAATCGGTAATGTACATTGGGCTGGAATTTTCAGTTTAATGATATTTAAATTAAATCAGCAAGCAATATATATGTATTTTTTATTTTTCTTTGTTTGGAATGTTAAATTTTGACTGCAGATGACCGTCTTATATAATATTGTGCCACGTGGTCTGTTAGAAATTTACCGACGTTTCAGAGGTGTTTGCTGTCACCATCATTAGGGCGACTTTGTTGAACCTGTATTAAAATTTGATATCTCTTGGAAGTCCAAGCGATATTTCAGAATTGTCAATAGTAAAGACAAAATTGCAAACCCGTGTTGGTATGATTACGTTCTGTGTGTGTTCGCGCACGTGTGTGTTTTGTGTACATGTGAAAGTGGAACTAATATATTTACATGTTTATAAACATTTACTTCATTAGTTTATTTGAAGTATGAATTACAACTTTTTTGTATGCCTATTCCGTGTTCTGGTTCATTTTTTAACGGCTATGATGCATAATTTTATTTTAGTGCTGTTTACATTTTTACAAACAAATGATATTTTTTGTACTGTATTAAATGTCTGAAGCTTTTGACAGCTTTTATGTGTCTTAACTGTGTGACAATTCAGACTCTTGTAAAAAAACCATTGTCATTTAAGAAGTTCCTGTATTAAATTCGATTCGTCATGTCGATTGTTATCGATTAAAAAAAGGAGTTTCAGTCATTCGGCTTTGAGCTCTTGAAGATTACGGCGACGATGAAGTGATTATAATTTGCAGATTACTCGATTTTTGTAAATATGAAGGAATTTTGCCAAACGCACGTAAACCCAAGCCATGCTTAACGGTGTCTTGATTCAGTTAAGAAAGTTTCATATTCGCTGAATAAACCGTTGTTTTGAAGTGTAGGGCCACTTGTGCAGCGAGTTCTCCAGTCAGCGCAGCCGTAAAGCAAACTTTGGCCTAATGGGTCGGCCTCCCTTGGCGGGAGGAGTGTCTGCGTACTTTTTTGTGTGGCGGAGCGTTGAGACGCCGAAAGATGCAATGCAGTTGCTTGTTTCATACCGAGCGATTTTCACCGAGTCTCCCGTGAACGTAATGACGTAGGTGATCATACCGAAGACGAGAGTAGAACGGGATGTGTAACACTTCTGGGGATATGAGAAATGTGTACAGAATGTTTGATGGAAAACCTGACGAGAGCATTTGGTAGACCTAGGCGTCTGTGATACCACGGTTAGCGGTTAGAACGCTGGTCTTGTAATCCTGGGTTCTCGGGTTCGATTCCCGGCGGTGCCCGAATTTATAACTTGTGTTGGGCAAGGCCGTGGTCTAGGCAACACGGAGTTTTCCTCCGTGGCATCCCAACAATTACTCCATTCACACACAGAAGAAGGCAATGGCAAACCACTTCTGGATCATCTGCCAAGAACGTATATGAACAGGTCCCAGTCCGAGAAAAGGATGGAAGGATCCTGTTCATATGGACCTGTCGTCAGACAGAACACAAAAGGCGTCTATAGGAGGATAATATTAATATGTATATTAAAGAATTGTATGTGACGGCGTGGAATGGATTCATCTGACCCCAGATAGTGTCTGGTGGCCGACTGTTGTTAATGCGGTGATGCGTTTCTTGACCGGCTGAAGGAGCTCCAGCTTCTGAAATACGACCCTGCTCCGTAGAGGAGTACCAGGTGGCGTAAAAAATGTAATACTCTTTACTTAATTTTTCTCGGGCTACCAGCCGTGTCAGGTGGTCGAAAGGAGAAAACACCAGCGTATCGAGAACCATCTTCGTCCTCGTCCTCAGGGTACTGAAGTTCATACAAATACTCTTCCATGCATACTGGAAAATAGACCTCGTTCGTTTATTTAAATGTTTTACTTCTTACAATGTAAGAGTCTTAAAATTTTGGTCACACGTTCATTTACTTTATTTATTAGTTTTAATTATTTATTTCTTAACTGTTATTTTCCTTGACAGATTTGATACGTAATGAGTCAGTTGGTTCCAGTCTCTGATTACTGACATTTTTTTACTCCAGAAATGTTTCAGTCGCTTTCACGTCCCTACGGAGCACCTTCTAAATACACTTCCTGGTTGTTCCTTGATTTTAACGTTTGCCCCACGTCCTAGAGCTGTTTCATTTATCGCACCGTCTGCGACCATCGTTTTGTTGCAAAGACAATGCTTCAGCGGCCGAATTTTACTAATGGGAGATCACCTTATCCGATGCACATGCTACAAGGAGGGTTCCGAGTTATGTGGGATTGTAGAATATTGGCTCAGGTTATGAATTGTACTCTACAAACCTCGCTATCACTTTAGCCATATCGGTCTCCCACGTAAGGTCCCGAAGGATGTTTGTTTCTTTGTTTCTGTTTCCTTGTGCGAACGTGCAGTAGTTACACTGGCCCACACGCATGACGCAGGTGTCTGAAGGTGGTGCATTTGTATCAGGAACTGCTGACTGGCTGGTTTGGGTTTGATAAAAAAAGTAATAGTGGAACCACGGTTCCGGAGAATTTGACGTAAATACGTCTATACGGAAAGGAAGTTTATATATTGGCTTTATTCTAAATATTTTTTTGGTACATGCTTTACAATTGAGTAAAGTTTGATTAAGACATTGCTTATTTAACTTGAATTAGTTACGCTTAAGATGGCTCTGTGGTAGCTGAATGTAATGTTTTATAGGTAACAACAATGCCGAGTAAACAGATGACGTTTCCTAGGTAACATAACAATGAAGTTACACTTTTTCGTAACACTTTTTCGCCGAATGACCCTTCCTCATCGACGTATTTACGTCAAAATAATGTTTAAACAGCAGTAATTGTAGTAATTTTAAAACGGTGACAGCGAAGTGTTCTACGGACATAAACATCGTAACAAGAGAATTTAATTTAACGCATGAATCTTTGGTGACGCATCATGTCAGGCGACTGGTTACATGTTTATGAGCCCCCTTGTCGAACGATTATGATTTATGAAATTGGTCATAGCACTGAAAGACAGCCTGACATTTTAAGGCATTGTCTTAACACGTGGTCTGAGAGAATGTAAAGAACCTAACTTAACTTTAGTGGAGCCGAGATTCGAACCCAATACATATGTAATAAGAACCGTGGTGCTAACCTCTTCACCACAATCTTTGTTGACCGATGTTGGAATGAAATGTCCTTATACGTCGTGTGAAGGCGGGTTATGAGGATCACACAACTCATTTCGTACGGGTCCTGGAGGATTTTCTCCAGGGTAAGATCTACTGGAGCGTGAAGCTGGCTACTTACCTTCATCTCGAACCAAGGTGCGAGGACGCCCTTCAGTGCATGACCCTCAGGCACAATGGCATATTTCTGTCAGTTCTGTAAGAAACGGTAGTTTGTGCTTATAACGTTTAAACGTACTCCATGAGTGGAGCAGAGTCGATCTTAAGAAGCTAATTGTCGCTTAGGGAGTCGGTGTATTTCACAGGAGCCAGCCACTGGATCTAGTCCTGAGCCAGGGTGGCTCAAAGGATTCGTCCAACTAAGAGACCCCGTGTTCCGTGCCGTGGTTAAAACTGCCTCTTCAGACTCCAGACTTGGAGACCACCCCTTGTTGGCTCTCCGCGACTGTTTCTTTGATGTACTCGCGGTCCCGGACGCAGATTATCTCAGATTAGTTTTATTGGCGAATGGATGATGGAAATGACGTGGGGGGGGGCAAGACGCTTTATTCGCCCCTCTCTCCCCGTACCCCGCAAACGTGTAACGGCCAACTGAGCTCGGAGATATTTTGCGCGTAGTACAGTACCATATTTGAAGGAATTGTCCATCCGCACCCTGAGGAAGGGGCCCGCTTAAGGCGTCGATTTCGTATTTTTAGTTTATATTGAAAGAGGTTGCTGGTTGGACTGAGAAGGCGAGAGTTGTGTAATGCGCAGTGAGTGCTCCGCGCGTTTTTTGTTCTGCTTAAATTCGAGGCCGATGAACTAGTGGCGTCCAGCTGATGTAAAGGGGCAGTCAATACCTGCGGCATGTAGGCTACTTGATTGGATCGGGTGGGAGGTACTTGCCGTGTCTTACCGTTCCTTACAACTTTCACTAACGCTTAATAAAAGTAAACCGTAACACGGTCTGAAAATGGCTTATTTCTGACAGACTCTCGGGTCTGTTCCATATCACGATTTTAGACACGGTAGAGCTCCTTTGAGTGGGGATCGGCTTTGGAGAGGGAAACGCTGACGTACGTCCGCGTCTTCGGGTAGGATTTGGTCCCGCGACTCCTGTTAGAGCGGCCCAGGGCTTTGAGCAGTGTCCACGGCGTGGCCAGATGGGTTAACATTTGTGAGCTTTACGAAGATATTAAGGAGAATAAATTGGGGAGATAATTCTGGCCCCGACTACTGAAACGACGTTTCTCTGATGACATTTATGTTGTAACTCGAATTTAGGAGCTAGGAGATGATCTCTGGATTTTGGTAATGAAATTGTTGTAAAAATGCTGCTCGACCAATGAGAAGGAGGTAGGGGGTAGCATCAGGATGACTATTATCATCACAAGTTTAATGGACTGTAAGTTGTGTGTAACTCTGTGACATGCCAAGTGATGACTGCGCATCAGAATTCCCATATTTTATGGCAAACTTCCATATGTTGTCTAAAATATACAATAAATACATTGGTAAAGGCATCTCTATATATATATACCCTTACATTGTTTATGATTACAAATCTTGAACAGTATAAAAATGTATATATTTTTTTGTTTCGCTAACAGAAAGCCTAAGATATGATTATTTTGAACATCTTTTCCTAATGCTAGTAACATTCTTTTTCTTTGTTAGGGTGTTTAGGTTTGGAGGTAGCGAACAGTCATTATTTTCTAATGATCCAGCATTTCTGCAGAAACTTGTTTTGCCCGCGCCCGGAAGCTTATAAAGGAAGCAAGTTTGGTCAAACATCCCGTCCTGTAGCATTAGCAGGACTGCTGCTGTGTTGCTAGTTGCTTGCCCCTAGATTCTATTTTAATAAAATGTGTCTTATTATTCTCAGTGTGTTGTTTGCAGTCTCGCGAAAATAGTATCGTTACATAAAGCCATTCGACGACGTTTCAGAACGGCAGAGAATATTTGGTGTTCGTGAAAATGCCTGTTTGTTGCGCCGTGTTGTCTGGTAGAAATTTACCGACGTCTCTGAGATCCTGGCTCCTTCCATCTTCATGGCGTTGATTCACTCAACCATCAGCGTTTCATTTATCGCACCGTCTGCGACCATCGTTTTGTTGCAAAGACAATGCTTCAGCGGCCGAATTTTACTAATGGGAGATCACCTTATCCGATGCACATGCTACAAGGAGGGTTCCGAGTTATGTGGGATTGTAGAATATTGGCTCAGGTTATGAATTGTACTCTACAAACCTCGCTATCACTTTAGCCATATCGGTCTCCCACGTAAGGTCCCGAAGGATGTTTGTTTCTTTGTTTCTGTTTCCTTGTGCGAACGTGCAGTAGTTACACTGGCCCACACGCATGACGCAGGTGTCTGAAGGTGGTGCATTTGTATCAGGAACTGCTGACTGGCTGGTTTGGGTTTGATAAAAAAAGTAATAGTGGAACCACGGTTCCGGAGAATTTGACGTAAATACGTCTATACGGAAAGGAAGTTTATATATTGGCTTTATTCTAAATATTTTTTTGGTACATGCTTTACAATTGAGTAAAGTTTGATTAAGACATTGCTTATTTAACTTGAATTAGTTACGCTTAAGATGGCTCTGTGGTAGCTGAATGTAATGTTTTATAGGTAACAACAATGCCGAGTAAACAGATGACGTTTCCTAGGTAACATAACAATGAAGTTACACTTTTTCGTAACACTTTTTCGCCGAATGACCCTTCCTCATCGACGTATTTACGTCAAAATAATGTTTAAACAGCAGTAATTGTAGTAATTTTAAAACGGTGACAGCGAAGTGTTCTACGGACATAAACATCGTAACAAGAGAATTTAATTTAACGCATGAATCTTTGGTGACGCATCATGTCAGGCGACTGGTTACATGTTTATGAGCCCCCTTGTCGAACGATTATGATTTATGAAATTGGTCATAGCACTGAAAGACAGCCTGACATTTTAAGGCATTGTCTTAACACGTGGTCTGAGAGAATGTAAAGAACCTAACTTAACTTTAGTGGAGCCGAGATTCGAACCCAATACATATGTAATAAGAACCGTGGTGCTAACCTCTTCACCACAATCTTTGTTGACCGATGTTGGAATGAAATGTCCTTATACGTCGTGTGAAGGCGGGTTATGAGGATCACACAACTCATTTCGTACGGGTCCTGGAGGATTTTCTCCAGGGTAAGATCTACTGGAGCGTGAAGCTGGCTACTTACCTTCATCTCGAACCAAGGTGCGAGGACGCCCTTCAGTGCATGACCCTCAGGCACAATGGCATATTTCTGTCAGTTCTGTAAGAAACGGTAGTTTGTGCTTATAACGTTTAAACGTACTCCATGAGTGGAGCAGAGTCGATCTTAAGAAGCTAATTGTCGCTTAGGGAGTCGGTGTATTTCACAGGAGCCAGCCACTGGATCTAGTCCTGAGCCAGGGTGGCTCAAAGGATTCGTCCAACTAAGAGACCCCGTGTTCCGTGCCGTGGTTAAAACTGCCTCTTCAGACTCCAGACTTGGAGACCACCCCTTGTTGGCTCTCCGCGACTGTTTCTTTGATGTACTCGCGGTCCCGGACGCAGATTATCTCAGATTAGTTTTATTGGCGAATGGATGATGGAAATGACGTGGGGGGGGGCAAGACGCTTTATTCGCCCCTCTCTCCCCGTACCCCGCAAACGTGTAACGGCCAACTGAGCTCGGAGATATTTTGCGCGTAGTACAGTACCATATTTGAAGGAATTGTCCATCCGCACCCTGAGGAAGGGGCCCGCTTAAGGCGTCGATTTCGTATTTTTAGTTTATATTGAAAGAGGTTGCTGGTTGGACTGAGAAGGCGAGAGTTGTGTAATGCGCAGTGAGTGCTCCGCGCGTTTTTTGTTCTGCTTAAATTCGAGGCCGATGAACTAGTGGCGTCCAGCTGATGTAAAGGGGCAGTCAATACCTGCGGCATGTAGGCTACTTGATTGGATCGGGTGGGAGGTACTTGCCGTGTCTTACCGTTCCTTACAACTTTCACTAACGCTTAATAAAAGTAAACCGTAACACGGTCTGAAAATGGCTTATTTCTGACAGACTCTCGGGTCTGTTCCATATCACGATTTTAGACACGGTAGAGCTCCTTTGAGTGGGGATCGGCTTTGGAGAGGGAAACGCTGACGTACGTCCGCGTCTTCGGGTAGGATTTGGTCCCGCGACTCCTGTTAGAGCGGCCCAGGGCTTTGAGCAGTGTCCACGGCGTGGCCAGATGGGTTAACATTTGTGAGCTTTACGAAGATATTAAGGAGAATAAATTGGGGAGATAATTCTGGCCCCGACTACTGAAACGACGTTTCTCTGATGACATTTATGTTGTAACTCGAATTTAGGAGCTAGGAGATGATCTCTGGATTTTGGTAATGAAATTGTTGTAAAAATGCTGCTCGACCAATGAGAAGGAGGTAGGGGGTAGCATCAGGATGACTATTATCATCACAAGTTTAATGGACTGTAAGTTGTGTGTAACTCTGTGACATGCCAAGTGATGACTGCGCATCAGAATTCCCATATTTTATGGCAAACTTCCATATGTTGTCTAAAATATACAATAAATACATTGGTAAAGGCATCTCTATATATATATACCCTTACATTGTTTATGATTACAAATCTTGAACAGTATAAAAATGTATATATTTTTTTGTTTCGCTAACAGAAAGCCTAAGATATGATTATTTTGAACATCTTTTCCTAATGCTAGTAACATTCTTTTTCTTTGTTAGGGTGTTTAGGTTTGGAGGTAGCGAACAGTCATTATTTTCTAATGATCCAGCATTTCTGCAGAAACTTGTTTTGCCCGCGCCCGGAAGCTTATAAAGGAAGCAAGTTTGGTCAAACATCCCGTCCTGTAGCATTAGCAGGACTGCTGCTGTGTTGCTAGTTGCTTGCCCCTAGATTCTATTTTAATAAAATGTGTCTTATTATTCTCAGTGTGTTGTTTGCAGTCTCGCGAAAATAGTATCGTTACATAAAGCCATTCGACGACGTTTCAGAACGGCAGAGAATATTTGGTGTTCGTGAAAATGCCTGTTTGTTGCGCCGTGTTGTCTGGTAGAAATTTACCGACGTCTCTGAGATCCTGGCTCCTTCCATCTTCATGGCGTTGATTCACTCAACCATCAGCCATCTTCATACTTGTCGCCTTGAGAAACGGAATTCTCACCCTTTAGTGCATTTTTTCCGTACAATACGACGTCCGTTTCTACTGGAAAAATCATGAACATCCAAAATAAAGAGATACAGATGTGGATGCTGTCATCACACCCTAAATATAGAATTTCCTTACGAAAAAAGTAACGCTAATTCACGCGGAGAGGCTCTTTGCAGCTTTGCGAGGTTGACCCTGCAAGGGACTGAGGGAATGGGTTTTTCGAAATGGGCCCCCGGTTTGTGTTCTGTAAGCTACATTGACAATGACATCCACCGTGCCCTTTGTTTTTCAATTTGTGTTTCTTATAAGTTGATAGTAAATAAGACGTGTTCACGCGCACCTGATGCGACGTACGGCATCATTTTCCGCATTACAATGAATAAATTCGATAATAGACAACCCGATTTTAATATTGGAGCTGTCTTACGAAAATTTGTGGAATAATTTTTATTTTTATTTAGATACGGTTTTTGACGACCTCGTTACTTACGTGAGAGGAACTTAACCAAAATATTTGCGATAAATTCGACATAAACTGATTTATTTTAGCTTACGTCGACAAAGATGTTAAATGGATCGCATAAATGGTTCTAGCGTTATTCCGTAAACATCCACGACCGCTGTTAAAAGCGCCTGAAGGGAAGTTAGGAACGTTGTGATGTCTGCAGAAATGAGGATGTAACGCTGCGGTGTTTGCGAAAACAAGGAAAAACGTGGTTTTATTCACGGGAAGTAACTAAGCTGCTGTTTGACCTAACGAAACTACACAAAACGAGAAAAAGAACGGGCGTTGTGACTAAAAGATGAAGAAACAGTGCATTGATGTTAATGAAAAAGGGCACAACGTCGTCATGTTTTCATAAAACAACTGAAGAAAAAGTTTGCGTTTAAAGAAAACGAAAAGGTGTCGTGTTTTGACAACAAAAGAAGAAAACTTACCTTTAACGGCATCGGGAAATTTACAGAACACCGTAACGAAGGATCGTTGAGTCATGTAGTCTGGCAGAAGTTTACCGACGTTTCAGAAGCGATAACATCGCAGCAAGCACGTCTGAAACGTTCTTAAATTTTGTACCGTACTACACGGCCCAGAAGACCATCTTCATATTCGCCGTCGTAAAGGACTCTGTCAAGACGCCGTGGAATTTACTAAGAGTAAGAAATATTAAAATTCTGTGAAGTTTTCAGAGATTAACACAACGTTGTGTCGTTTACTCTCGTGAACTGGAGAGTAGACGTGGATTACACGTCTCAGATTTGGGGTTATTTCGGCGGTTAAATGTCGGTGATGGCCTTCAGGAGCTTTAAGGTGGTTACAATTTTAGCGTTTCGAAGGAACTTTGGATCACAATCTCCAGGAATTACGTACATCGGCCTAATGAATACAGATTATTTATACGCACGTAAAATATACTTGTTTTCCATCATGTGTGACTTAACAAGTGTGTAAACAAAATGTAAATGTACATGTTGCTTCTGATAAATTAGGTGTTGGTTTTTTTAAAAAAAATTTTTGACTGTTAAGCAGAACTTAGGTGGTATTTTGTACTTCATGTCTCAGCTAAGCCCCGTCACGTGATGGTTAGTTGCTGGGTGGCTTTACCTGACGACAATAGTAACCAGTTGTCGGAAGTTTGCGTCTTGTGGAGGAAGGTTCCGTTTATTGCCTTGTTTTGAGCGGATGTTTTTGAGTAGAAATTGAAGTTCCTGACGGCGAATACTAAGATGGCTGTCTTCTGGGTTGTTGCAGCCTCCAGTCTGGTCGATGTTAACCAACGTTTCGGAGGTCATCCTGCCTCCATCATCAGGGCGATGAGTATGAAGCTTTCTGTCTTCTGGGTTCTTGCGCTGTGTAGTCTGGTCGATGTTTACCAACGTTTCAGAGGTCATACTGCCTCCATCATCAGAGTATGAAGATTTCTGTCTTCTGGGTTGTTGCAGCCTCCAGTCTGGTCGATGTTAACCAACGTTTCGGAGGTCATCCTGCCTCCATCATCAGGGCGATGAGTATGAAGCTTTCTGTCTTCTGGGTTCTTGCGCTGTGTAGTCTGGTCGATGTTTACCAACGTTTCAGAGGTCATACTGCCTCCATCATCAGAGTATGAAGATTTCTGTCTTCTGGGTTGTTGCAGCCTCCAGTCTGGCCGATGCTAACCAACGTTTCAGAGGTCATGTTGCCTCCGTCATCAGGGCGATGAGTACACGGCCCTACAACTCCGAAGACACCCATCTTTGGGTTATTTGAGTTATTTTAAATCGATGGGCTCTGACCCATGCATATAATATCTATGTGCATTCACGTCCATCAATTATTCAGAAGTTTCCGTCCTGTGCGCATAACACCATGAACCAGACACGGGTTCGAGGCTCCGCCGTTTCATGTGGGATTTGCGGTTTCCAGAGCTGCATAAAGGTGATTGCTGCATGAGATCGAACCAGCTTGTTCATCATTCCTGTATCGAAAAGGCTAACACAGACCGCTTGTCACGAAACTGTACAGAAATCCTATGGCGAAAATCTGAACTCGATGAAGGCAGAACGCGGTTAGCCAGCCGCGTATGATCGAGAGACGGGGATGCTATCTGCCTGCAAGGTTACGCGAAAAATAAAAAAAATCCTGAATTGAAAATGCATGCTTGGGCGAAGTCCTGCCGAAAGTGCGCGCGCACGCAAAGTTCATGTGTATCCGGTGTGTGTACATGCACGTTTTGCGCCGTTGGATGCGCATTTCTGTGCTAGGAATAACAATATGAGACCGAGTTCCGTAGATAGGATTCTAGATTTGTTAATTTCAGGTGAGTCAAACTTATTTGTCATTTTTTCCCATATGTGGGCCTGCGAAGTTTTCATAGGTTAGATTTAATGTCGATGAATTTCGGATAAAAGAGTTTTGTTCATTTTCCGCAGCCAATTTCTCATATTTTCCATAGGTTAGGATTTATTTGTGTCAGTTTTTCCTTGGCACATTTTATGTACGTGAATTTTCTTACAGTTTAGTTCGATTTATGTGAATTTCATGTGGGCCAGTACGTATTACGTGAAAAGTTTCTCAAGATGGTGGGTTTGTATCTGAGTTTCCCATCTACTAGGTTTCATATTTGTCAATTTCGTAGGCCTCTTTATTAGGTTCTATATTTGTCAGTTACCCACGTTTTTTTTAAAAGTATTTCATAGCATGAGTGTTTTAAGCTACCATTTTACGTTACCATGGTAACAGTATGCGAGTGCATCCCTGGTCACTGGTTTTGCTGTTTAGTTCCAGTAGAGGAAGTGAATTCTTCGGTAGGTATCGTCGAAATGGCTGGTAGATTCAACCGAGTTTTGGGAACGCCCGGATTTCATTGGACCCCCAGATATCTAATGAGGCCACGTAGTGCGTGAGGTATCACAGTCGAATTCCTTTTTTGGAGCGCGGACTTGGGCCAAAGAATGCGTCCTTCTTCTGGTTAAATCGGACCGACCCGTGACGGCTGCTCAGTCAGTTCAGATTTTTCTAATTACGAAACTTGTTTTACATTCTGTTAAGTGGTTATTCTTCTCGTCTTTTAAAATGTTGATATTTATGAGTTGGTTGTAACGTGGGAAGTATTAAAATGCGATAATTTAGCTCTTCAGAATTACTGCACAGGGCATTGACTTTGTGATTGCTGCAGAGGATTGCATGTCTGTGTTCTATCTGTGATCTCCTCAAGATTTTGGTTTTAGTTTGTACTGAGTTCAGTGCTTGACTAAAGAGAATTCAAATGGAATTGTCTGGTTGGCTGGTTGGCTGGTTGCTATGCTTCGGACGTTACATTTTTGACGTAAACACGTCGATATTGAAGGGTCATTCGGCAAAAAAGGGGAACGAAACAGGGAAACTAAAAAGTGTAACCTGGATATCTAGGAAACGTCGTGTTTACTCGGCATTGTTGTTACCTAGGAAACATTTCATTACAATACATTACATTACATTCACTACCACAGACCCATCTTAAGCGTAACTAATTCAAGTTGATTAAGCAATGTCTTAATCAAACTTATCTCAATTGTAAAGCATGTATAAAGGAAATATTTAGAATAAAGCCAATATATAAACTTCCTTTCCGTATAGACGTATTTACGTCAAATTCTCCGGAACCGTGGTTCCACTGTCAATTTTTAAACGTATTTTTTTAATCAGAAACGTAAGAAAAGTATCAGTTTTTATGGGGATAAAATGCAAGTTAATTTACGTTGATTTTATGTCCACAGGCACGTTTTGTTTAATAGGTAATTGTTCTTTCAGATTTTCTCTTGGTGTGTTGTGGTTGACGTATAAAGAATTGGTTTTGTTTCGTTTCTTGAGCGATGAGATGTGATTATGAATTTTGAACTGTAAATATGCCTTGCCTCTGCGTTATGTATGTGGGTACAGGTACATAGTAAGATGACAAAATAGTATTTTTGGTTATGAATGGAAATTTGAAAATAATGGTATCCTTTTTTGTTTCAAATTGTTGAAAATGTAGAATGATATTTGGAACAACACGTTCGTTTGTACTTCCAAGAAATATTTCGAAGTGTATTTATAAAAGGATTTATAGGGGGATTTAATTTCGATGACTGATTTAGTGAACAAAATGTAATTAATCATGCGGTTGACTCAGAGAAACGCAGATGCATCTGTACAAAATTAACCCGTGTTCAGTTATGTGTATCTAAAGTATGTACGCATTTTACTGAATCCCAGCCAACACAACTCATACATATTTTCGGTTTATTTCATTAATTAGAGTAGAGTATAGCGCTGTGCAGAAATGTTATTCGCTTAAAACGATTTGAAAACATGAAACATACGCGTAGTTTGCCAGGCCCAGAGGGACGCGGTTCTCGGCTTCTCCTGGCGCATCCACCCGCAAAACATTTCCGTATTTCCTCGGGGACGAGATAGCTGTATGCAGGCTTTGATTTCGGGCGATTCTCTGTTCGTAATCTTGTGTTATTTATTTCGAATACGTTCAATTTGCTGTTGGAAGTAAACGTATTTTATGATTACTTCTGTGTGGCTTTATTCAAAACGTTTTATTTTGTAAAGTAGTTTACGTAAAAATACATGTTTTTCGTCACTTATAGGAGATTGACTACTGTGAAAATATTCTCATGAAAATTACATAAAGAGAAATTAAGATTAACTCTCTAAAGCTCAGTGGTAACTATATATACCGCTTACTTTAACAGTGAGTGGCCGTAATTTTTATTCACAGGTTCCATTTGATTATTAGTTGATAATGGAGATTTTAAACAGCATTTATCCCCTGATCTTTACATTGGAAACGTGTTGTTTTCTTTGAGGTACGGACTGAGTTCTTAAATGTTATTTGGGCGAGTTTCAGCACCAGTTTCTGAATCTTGGAGGCTTTCAGCCAGAGCATTCCCAATTCTTCTGTGTTCAACTCCCAGACATCCGCCCAACCGGAGTTCTTGTTGCTAAGGACAAACTTCTTGATCGGCTCATGGTCCTGCCATTAACAATAGCCCCAACCTGAACATGCCAAGGCCTTCAGCGAAGACAACAATCGCGTTATCGTGAGCACGTGACACTGTTTTCCAGTTGCAGCTGTACTTTTCGTACGCAAGAATGGTTTAACACGTCGTCTTGTGTTTCGCTCAAGACTCCGCCCCCACCTGATTGGCTCGTTCTTTCGTTCGGCTTCAGAGGCTGTTTGCATGATGTTTTCGCGATTGGTCCAGTAGCGAGCATTGTCCCAATGAGCTTATACAGAGTGTCCCACGTAAATGTTACCACCGTGACCAATTCATTTTTCGGTAGTTCATTCGCTGTCATCCAGGCATGCTGTTTTCAACGGGTCTCACGTTAAGATGGACACCTGTGTTTTTAATGCGGGGCGCATTTCAAATGTGCCTCCAGACGTGTTCTCCGTCAATGTGGACGGTTTCACGAGCCAGAGCCATGGGAATCAGGGTTTCTCTGCAGCGTCGGTAAAACTGGATGCACCTGGCTCTCGGCGGTGTGTGTGGCACTGACCTCAGTCATGTGTGACGTCAGTGAGTACTGCAGTCGAAGTTCGTTCATTAATGAAAGGAAATCTAGAGAAATAGAGCCACCTCCTTGCGTCCTGGTATCGATGTTGATTAACTGTCATCTTCGTCTCTTCTTACCTTGCTTGCTGGCTGCCTGTTACTGGGAATGCAAACTTCTATTCGGGCGTTGTTTACCGGCCGCTTCGCCAAGTTTTCGTTTGTTCTTGATTATAAAGAAGTTTGTCTTGACATTATGAAAGTCTCTGTTTCCCTCTCTCCCACGCACAGAAGGGTTTAATCATGTCCTCCCACAGTACCGTTTAACGTAACACCGGCCGTAACTTTAAATAACTCTACATTTTGACTACAGAGTAGTTTTATGTGATTCTCAGAACAAACAGCGATTATTTTTTCCTTGATCTGTTTTAACAAATTGAGCTTTCCGATGTGGTCTGTTGTGTTTTCTTTGAGCAAAGGGGCCATAGGATGCCCGTTTGTGGTGTAAAACTTGGGGCTGGACTGACAAATATGCCGTTTTGTCCGGACGCTGCACGGCGTAAGCTTACGTACAGTTAGGTGCATTCGGTGTGGCAGGTTGCAGAAGACGCACGTGGACGGAAAGTCAGCTGACTGCCGTAAGGATTTCACCTTTCGCGTCCTGACTGTTCTTCATAGTGTTTAACGAAACAACATAGGATCTTTGTAACAGAAGATTACTTACAGGTGGAGTTAACCGCTCGGGTTTACAGTTTTACCAAACGGAATGGATTTTAAATTTCTCGGAAATTATTCATGGAAGCAGTGTCAATACGAATCAACCAGATTACTTATTTTAATTGAATCGTAATCATGGGATGTTAAATTGATTAAATCAGTCGAATTACATTTTCAGAACAAATATCAACACAAATAAATGAGTAATGGAATAATATATTTGTCAAACAAATGTGAAGTCCCTGGTGTTTAATATGCCTTGATGTATGGGTGAGCGGAAACATAACTCCACGACTTGGACGTGGTGGGAGCTGCCGATAATCGAACCCTGGTTCTCAAGCCTCCGGACAAGTCACTGTGCTGTCTCGGCTACCACACGCACGCATTTATACGAATATTAATCTATTTTGTTTTAAAGCGAAGACCTATATTCATCCATCACTTATTACTAATGAACTTCTTAACTTCCTTGGCCCTGAAGTTTCGAATGGATATTTTGTTTTGAACTCACAGTGGGTCATTTCATACTGCACTTATAAAGTTGAAGTTGCGTTGACCAATACGGAACGTCCAATTGTGCCCTGCTTTCCCCCACCGCCAGCAAAATCCCCTCCAAGCCCCTTGCGTATTGTCAGCCACGCCTAGTGCGTCGGGCGGCAGATGGGGTTGCCATCGGCGGGGGTGATGGTGGAGAGAGTGGCGTGACGTCATCACAAATCAATCACTATCTATAATGCAATGTAATATCGACTGGAATATTTCGATTGCGACATACACATTATCATTCGATAATTCCCCTTTGTGTCGGCCAACTGAACGAAACTTTCTGATCTCGAGCGATCATTCTTTGAGTCTGCCGAGATGAACAGATATTTCAGAGGCATTCTCGAGCCTTCGTCATGATTTTTATATTTCTGTGTGTTGGAATTGCGTACTGTTCACTTCAGTGACTGTTTTTTGATCGGACTGCGTTACCAGCAGCTGAAGGCAGAGATAAAACAGTGACTTGATGCCAGACGTGGTTTGGTATTTTGAGGGACGAATGTAGATTGGACGAATTTAAAACGAGGTGCTCTGGATGATATTTTGCCCGGAAGAAATTGAATGAATGGGGAATTTGGGATGTTGCTTTTACACAACGGATGTTTTGATTTCATAGAACGTGGGTAACGTCTTTAACAACAGAGGAATACAAACTTTTTGAGCAGGACCCTGACTGTCGGGTTTGATGGTTATGGACTGAAAACAATTTTACATCCTGCCGTGGGCTGAGCAGAAATTACGTCGAACAGCCTTTATTTGACAAAAATAATGTTTTTTCTTTGACTCTTGTAAAAGTTGTTTGAAGACCGGCAAATTTACATTTGTGTCGACTGTATGATGTTTTAGGCCTACTTATTAACATGCCTAGACTAATTTAGAATGTCTTGAATGGTTCTGTTGGCAGCAGTGTGGATTGACGTAACGACTATTACTTGGTATAACCTGAAAGTTACATTAAATGTTTAACTTTGTCTGTCTCTTGACCGTACCTAACATGTTCAGTTGTTTCTATAAAGGCTGTCAGAACTAGAGTTTTCGATGCTGTGATTCCAGTCTAATGCAGAAGTTATTTCCAGTGAGATCCGGTCACTGAAATGAATACTTTCTGGGCACTTCCTGAAACAACGGGCAATAGAATTTGAATATGATATAGTAAGCAAAAGCAGCACCGAAAAATTGATTTTGTTAAACGAATTACTGACTAGTGTCTCTGATGATGGAGGCAGCAAGGACGTCTGAACCGTTGTAGACTTTTGCCAGATTACACGGCGCTACAACCCGTAAGACATCTGTCTAAAAATTAGAATCTGCTGTGTTAGTAACACAACAATTTGTAACCTCTAAACTGGCTGTTTGGAGTTTAGTTTACGTTTTGAGCCTACGTTGGTTTGTGGTTTTCATGGCGAGAGTTAGTAACGAGTAGAAAGGCGATGTGAAATGAATGTCGATAGATCGAGCGCAAACATAGTAGAGCGGAAAGATTTCGTGGTACGCCGAAGCCTATCAAAGACCTCCAGATCGCAAGCGGGATTAATTTTTAAGTACAAGGAAATTCTGTGAAGTGAATGTCTCCGTACTCAACTGCCGCCAAAACCCATTCTCGTATCTCCCGCAACCACGTTCCCTGCTTTCCTGACTCTGCTTCGTGCGCAGACTTTTAGGGTTGCGAATCCTGCGCCATATTCAGTTCTTCCAGATGCCCCCTGGGCCATTATTTGCGTCAGACGTTTTTCAGAATTCTGCACACCCTGCCGTCGAACGATGATTGTATTCCTCATTCCATTCTCGATGTCTCTCCACGTGTCTGCACGGGGCAGAGCTCTTGTTCATAACCGTGGTCACAACACTCCGCTACTGGACACTTCGGAGCCAGTATTTCACGTCCACGGTTTTGAAATTGGCTGTTTTCTGGGTTGTTGCGTTCGTGTACCGACGTTTCAAAGGTGCTGTCTGCTTCTGTCATCATGGGAACTAGTTTATTGGTTAGGTAGAAACAGCCATCAGTCCTGTTTATTAAAGCTGCGATATCGATTAACTTAACATCACTGTTCTCATAGAATAAACAGAAAATAAAACAATGGAAAGTCTTTAATTGTAAACCCAATTTTTGAAGCTGTGGTCTGGTAGCTGTTCCCTGCCCACCGGCTGAGAGCCACTGCCGTACAATAAGTGGCGTGGCAGATGAAACTGCTAACGTCTCTCAACTGTTTAACATTGGAACTACGAGAAGATTCCCCTGTCGTTCAATTGTAGAATCCTTCGTGTAGTGAAAGGGAAGTAGCAGATTGGATTTCCGGCTTGGGGATTTCTTTTTCCACGTCAATAAAATCAGTTACACGATTTTCGTAATGTGAGACGGTTTCGCTAGAAATGTTCTAATGTACAACAACCATTTCTAATCAACTTGTATTTTATCATCTTATTACTCCGAAGTAAAATAGATCGGCGGATTTAATAAGTCTGTACGACATTACGCTATTTAGTTTGTGTACGTGAGCCCGCGAATTTGAGTGCAGGGTGGACAGACCCAATTTTAACAGTGACAACCCATTTTATGCGTTCTTAGCACGAAGCGTGTGCAATGACTTCTTGATGGACAGGTGGTTTATATTCTCACGTTATATTAGAAAAAATGTTGGCCTAATTTAGATTTTTTTTTTACTCTGGGATCTACACTGAAAGCTGAGGTTTCAGATTTCCACAGCGGCGAGAGTGACGTTAATGTCAGCTGGGATAATTCTGGTTCACGCAGGATCATTATTTACGAACCCCTGCTTTAATTATACCGGCATATAATTCACATTTAACTTAATTTTCTATAAAATGACTCGTCATTCAGAACATTAAATACTGTATTACATGTGCTGCAGATATCATTAAGATCTGACAATGTGATAGCAAAACCGAACTCGCCATTGAAAACAATTACGAGCTTCTACTGTATGGCTTTTTTTTCCAAACGATAAGTTGCCCTGCCCCCATCATCAGGACGATGAGTCTGACTCATCGCCCCGATGATGGAGACAGCAAGGACCTCTGAAACGTCGGTAAACTTCTACCAGACTACACGGCGCTGTAACCCAGAGGACAGCCATCTTCGGACTCACCACCGTGAAAGCCTCAAATCCTACATGAATAATACTTTTTACCTAATTTATATGCGTCACTTTACTCGTGGTCGATGCCTGGAGGCTTCAGACCGACTTAGAGGCACACTGGAAGTTGCATACTCATTCGTTTACAATTTATTATAAGCGATTCTCTCTCTGGTATCATCACAGGGAAGATGCAGGTGGAGTAACAAAGTACATGAAAGAAGTACAATATAAAGTCTATTAATTAAGATTACAAACAAATTTCCTGCGTGCTACGTGAACTTCGTACTACAGAACTAATTATTCACGTGAAAGTTAGATTATTGTCAAGCGGTGACAGTATAATTATGTATATAGGAGAAAAGTATATTTTAAACTTCCGAATTTTGGTAGGTGGAGTAAATAAATATAGGTTATATTCTTCTTTTCATACAGCTCTTCCCGTGTTTCTCACTCACTCACTCACTCACTCACTCACTCACTCACTCACTCACTCACTCACTCACTCACTCACTCACTCACTCACTCACTCACTCACTCACTCACTCACTCACTCACTCACTCACTCACTCACTCACTCACTCACTCACTCACTCACTCACTCACTCACTCACTCACTCACTCACTCACTCACTCACTCACTCACTCACTCACTCACTCACTCACTCACTCACTCACTCACTCACTCACTCACTCACTCACTCACTCACTCACTCACTCACTCACTCACTCACTCACTCACTCTCACACTCTCACTCTCACACATTCTTTGTCCGTTTGTTCACAAGTTTCCATCACAACCGCCAGGAGCAGCAGCGTCTCAAATGCTGCCAAGTTACGTCTAAAACTGCATTAAAATCAACGAAAATCTCTTGTACTTAAGAGGCTTTCTGTGAATTTTAATTTATGTTTTTGTTTTTCAGCGTTTTATGATTTTAAAGGCATTTCTTTTGGGTGTTAAAAGTTATAAATCTTATTATCCCTGGATTATGTGTTGTTATTAGTATCTGTCGGTATTGATAGGATGCGTGCAGAAAAAATGCCCACGAAATTACACTTCGCGAAAAAATTGTTTATTTATTAAAATCAGTGTTTTAAACGCAATATAAATCAAAATAATTTTCTATTTCAGGAGAGACGATTAAGAAGTAGGGTTCATACTTTTTATTTCTGTAGTCCACGTCCTTAGTTGTGAAACGGCTTGTTACGTTATAAGACGTTTCACGGGGCAGTGACAAAGAAACCCCTTATTGGAACGCGACGGGATTCTCACAGAAAGCGAACAGCGTTCTACACGTAGGTCTGTCCTCGAAAGGATTTCCTTGTCCTGCATTTTTTGATTTGTCATTGAGAATTATCCCAGAATTCAATGTTTTGGAACAGGTAGCCTACAGCTAAAGAAAAGAGTCTTTACGCATCGCCTTGATGATGGAGGCAGCAAGGACCTCTGAAACGTTTGTAAACTTCTACCAACGTTTACTGCGGTGAAAAAACTAAAACCGATCTTAGACCAACCACGAAACATGTCGCTAATTGTAAGTTACGTTTGCTGAGAAGTGGGTGTTACCTCAGAGCAGTGCGCCGGTGGTAAGGACCTGTTGCATGTGGCGAACAGGTGTTCAGAAATGAAGGACTCGGGTATTGCGCCAGGCCTCGAATAAAATATTTATCACGGACGTATTGACGTTTACCAACATGGTGGCCATGACAGTTTTTTGAATGAGAACTTTGCAACTGCAAACGTCTTGTTTTTTCGGGGAATTTTCGGGCAGTTGAGTTGCGTATTTATACACTCTGCAAGAAATCGTAGTAAATAAGTTTCTGGTATTAGGAAATGGCACTCTGAAGATACTAAAATCTTATCTCTTAAAATTTGTATGGTCTCGTGGGTATCCCAAAGTCGTGTCTGTTTTCGTTTTGTACGTCCATTACATAATGATAATGAAGATGATGTTATGGCAATGATTATAATTATAAAAACGATCATGAGTGATGATGATACTGAAAACAACCTATCACTCGTTACATTCGGCGTAAACGATTGTGTCAATTATATTACAGCCATTGGCTTACGACGTAACTCGTTAGCTCGTGTTTCAGGTACAGTAAAGTCAGGCCACAGTAATAAATGTGATAATGGCCGCACAAAATGTAAAGAGTGGGAACGAGGACACGCGTTCTCGTCATGACAGAAAGGATTAATTCTCAGAGCGTTATCACCTGAGAAGTATGTCAGCTGTTTGAGTATGTTAAAAAGTCAAAAGCCGACGATTGCCGAAAATTCTGACGGCCGTTTCGTTGTGTTTTGAGAAATTAATTTTATATGTGCCTAATTAAGGGGATCCCCTACGTCAATGTTGCGCGCACTGTACGCTTCCCCATACCAGGCGTGTGAACTTGCGGACTGATACGCTGGCCACACCGCGTTTTACGTTGCGCTGCGCGTCCAAAGAAGCACGAGAAAGCCCATCTTCTGTACTTATCGGAGCCCTCGCACTCCCGCCATGCTCTTATATCGTAATGTAAACTGTAGCCCTTTATGTGGAGTCACTGGCTTGACGGATGACAGTGAAGGCCGCCGTCTGTGGGTGAACATGACCGTGTATTTTATTTGAAGACGTTGCTGGCCGTTATCGTTATCAGACCTCATCATTCGATTCGTATACACGCATATAGTGATGATCGTTAAGTCTTGGCTTTGTAATGAGTTCAATAAAAGTGGATCGAGTCTTTAGATCTCCGGTGTCGATTGGGATTCTGTATTGGAGCCGTAGTGGCGTTAGGTTCTGACTGATTTAATATTTTTAAACCCCTCCTATTACATAATTTAATAATAGCGGATAAATGCAATCATGAGAGCTCGTTGGGTTGTCTTTCAGAAGATCCCCTGTTAGAATCCAGAGGCTGATAACCAACAGTATAAGCCAATCCATCCACACATTTTCTGTGGTATAATACAGCGTAACAACAGAATGACGCGTTGCGTGTTGTGGGCGTCTGCAATTGGTGCTGTTGTGGATCTACTCGGTTCGGCCGGGATCACGAAATTCAGTATTCCGCGTTTCGCGTCACTTTGCTGTTGGCGATCTATGGAAACCCAGGGTGACGTGAGCTGATAAGCTGTGTGTGTGGGAGGCGACGAACCGTACTGACTGTGGCAGTGGAAACCCTGGAAACGATCCGTCACGGCGATCGACGTTTACTTTTTCAGGCTGTGCGAAGAATGAACACGAGTCACCGAGTCTCGTCGCGCCACCCCCAGCCGCCGCCGATAAACTGATGGTTCCATTGCCCGAATGCGGCACTCCGGTGACGAACGGGATATGCAGCCTACTTGAAACTCGTGTTTCTTTATTGGCTCACTGTACAGATTGAAGTTTTTGACGGAAAACCCGTATGAAGTTCTTTTTTTTTTTGATGTTAAATACTAATTTATTATGTGTTTAAGAATCGAGTTTCTTTAGGTTTGTTAATGCGCAGTGGGTAAACAGCGCGGATGTGGAGGTTCGATTTCCACGATATATTGTCATCCATTTTTGATTAGTTTTTATATATAGAACATGGTGGAAGTAAATTCAACAAATAATTGGGGGTCATTCCACGAACAGAAGCTGCGTGCGGATGTTACAGTCTGGCTTGTGAGTGGTATAAGATGAGTAATGTTAGTACTTTTACAGAGCCTATACCGTGGTTTACAACCCGACAAATCGCCCTGATGATGGAGGCAGCATGACCTCTGAAACGTTGGTTAACATCGACCAGACTACACAGCGCAACAACCCAGAAGACAGAAATCTTCATACTCACCGCTGTGAAAACCTCACATCGTACAATGTTATGTGTGTTTCTCATCTACCCACGTACGTAACATGAATCATCTAAGGTGAGATTTGAGGTTCTCACGGCGGAAAGTACCTATAAAGGTGACCTGTGTTCTGGGTTGTTGCTCCGCGCAGTCTAGTAGATGCTTACCGACATGTTACATGCCAGTCAGATTTCTAACACGATATTTGTCTCTTTGTTGCAGGTAAGTTTTCTCTGAACACCATTGAGGACCGCGTCCCGGGCAAAGGGTACGTAATGAAACAAGATATTGCAGGTAAACACCGTCATCTAGCGTGAGTAGTAATGTGACTGCATAAACTGCGGGTTTCCATTCCTGACAAAGGGTACGAATCGAGTTCAACCGAAGCAAGACCTTCTAGTTAGCAGACGTGCAAGAACTGAAACTCGTGGGTCAACTGTTGTACCAAGGGGTTAATGTTTTCGTCATTGGCTGAAGAAGAAAATTGTCGATGAAGTCACCACGCAAGACTGTTCCCCGCTATGTCGTAATCGCCCTCGTAAATGGCCCTGACCAAAACTTCAGGATCCTCCTAACACTGGATGCCTCTGTTTTCTTTGTGTTATTGCATTTCTCTCTCTGTCCCTCTGTACGCTTTCCGACTCACTACTTTTCTGGCTTCCTTCCCCACTTGATTTCCTTTCTCTGTCTCGTTCCTCTCCTTATTCCTCCGTAATTTTTTATTTTCATTTCGCAATGTATTCCTGGTTTTTCATTAATCTTCCCTTGTGCGTGTATTCCTTGTACGCACTTTCATGCGTTCTAGGAGTGGAATGGACAGAGTTCGTCATTCAGTCACGCGCACGGAATGCCAAGAGGCGAAACAATAGCTGCTCGATACATGACGAGGCGTTTGCATGAGGTCATGTTCATGGTTTACCATCGCGACCCATTCGTATTAACTCCCATATATCGATATCGTTTTCCGGCGACGTTAATCCAGTTGTGCGCGTCACTTATCGTCTCATCATTGTTTGTATTTGTTTTCAGTAGTAAACATATCGCCTTCCTTGCGACGGAACACATTTAAAACGAGACTTCCGCCCCTCCTGTACTTCCGGCAGGCGCACTCCCAGGGTCCGCATTAGGAACCTGTCAGTAGCTCAGCTGGTCAGGAAATTCACCCCCACTTATTGAACCCGAAGGTTCATTACCGCACTCACAAAAGTCTTCTACTTTGAGCCAGATGATTCTAGTTCATCGTTTATCGGCGTTCCGTTCTTGTATTGTTTGTTCCTCGTTTTGAAGCTACTGTTTGTACGCATTTATGATCACTCCCACGCGTGCTATATTCTCCGCCCAGCACTTACTGAAGGGCAAAAGTTATGACGGGTTTCCAGCTGTCGTGAGTCAGTCCCCGACACTGCATGTTAAAGAAAATGACGCTGTGTTCACGTCATATCCAATCTTCACGCCGGATACAATGTGAGAAAATTGTTGCCATGTGGCGTGGAGTTTGGTTTGGGGCGGGTTACAGTTTCGTTCTCGGCAGGACCTGGCGCACACGCCGCCAACATTTAACTCTCGTCCGCGGTCGATTTTAGGCCTAGGCTGCGTGTGTGTGTGTGTGTGTAGAGCAGGACTGAGACAGGCTGGAGGATGTCGGAACCCACTGACATTGCGGGTTGCAGACGGCGGTGAAGCAGAACGGCTTGTCTGTACCATCTGTAGGTCTAGCCCCTGCCAGCGTGTCGTTTATATCATCTTTTTAAAATTTCTCCCTATACACACAACTGAGTAAAATTATTTAGCTATTGGCTGGACTACTCAGGGTTCGATTTCCGTTAGGAACAAGGATTTATTTTCTCCAGATGACGTTCAGATCGGCTTGGAGTCCTAGCCGAAAATCAGATGGGTACGGCGATAATCTTCCACGCCCGTTTACGGTTTCGATTCGTGGTATGTAATGTGAACGAATCTTTATTGTTCATGTGTGTTAGGGTTGTACAAGTGTTATTGTTCCCTCGTGCCGAGAATCGTTGGACCCGAGGACCAAGAGAACCCACTTGGCGTAATGTATCAAAACTAATAACCAGTTTTTTTATATCTATAAAACACTTATTTAGAAATGGTACATTACCGCAGTATATGATCATTTATCAGTGTTACTGGATCGCATACTCCACACTCTTTAGAGTTTACGCCCACAACAGCTTGTATTTGACATAACTCACCTGTAAAACGCACATTTTAAAGTAGGATTTTAAAGCCAGTGGCATGTGTGCATTCTCAAGGATATTGGTTCGAATTCTGGTGGTAGTCATGGTTTCCGTATGCGCCTTCACAAATCTACGTTGAATGTTACACCCCCCCCTCCCACCCGGACCAATGTTGTTCGCAGTTACGTTTTTATGCTATTGTTCATTGTGTTATACCGCGTGCCCCAGACGTCCTGCATTTTAAACTTTACGCAGATAATAGAACGACGATTTATGAGTTTCGTGACGCGATAAAGAATTCTCGCCAGCATTCAAGTGCCGGAGTGTTACATTTTTAAAATAATTGATGAATCTATTGTTTTGCAGTACATAGCATTACAGGTACTGTGTAGTGCATGCAGTTGGTTCATCATCGTTGACTAAACTGAGGCATAAATTCCATTGAAAAGCAATTCAGTTTCCGGTTCTGCAACGTGTTCCTTGTTGTAATTTCTGTGACGATAACATTTTCGCAAATCCTTGAGGCTCCTGGTTAATGTCAGGATAGTGACCGCGGTTGTCTCTGTTGAGCCGTGACCGATTTTCTAGTCTATGCCAAACATCGTCTTCATGAATTTCATTTAAAACCGTTGTCTAAATTAAACAAATAGGAAAGTGTGTGCAAACCATTTAACAGGCGTTGCTTCTCAACTATTTGTTCGAGCTCATCACGGCTAAAGTGGTATATGTCAGTAAAGGTGTAGGAGTGTTTTCACTTTATTTACTGTAATCAATGAAAATACATTTGTACTACACCTAATGAAATGACTTAGAAATCACGCCAAATTTATTTTTATTTTTATTTGTTATTAACGAGAAACCTCATTTCATACAACGTTAAAAGAATTTGATTTGCAATGCTTTAGCTCTGAGGAGTTCATTTATAAACAGATGGGTCGAGGCTTGATCTCGTGAAGGCTAGTTTGCGATTATATTTTGTTGTAATTGTAGATTAAGTATTGCCATTAATTTTATCACTTGTGCCGAAATAGGTTGTTCATTTGATTACCATTAGAATGTTTATAAATCTTGTACAGTTGCAGTTTATCGCCAGATATTGTCAGTGGGTCAAAAGTAAGTAGACTTTACGCCATCTTTTTGTATATTTTCAATAACGAATTTCAGGAACATCACTTACACTCCACTTCTTTCAAAGCAAATGATGAACATTTCGGGATTTTTTCTGATTATCCTAGTTTCTGTTAGATTTTGTCCGATCATCTGGACAGGTTAGCTTGAGCGTTTACATTTTCGTTCTGAAGGTACTCGATGGTCAAGTGTCGGCAGGGTTACCTGTTGTCCTGACCGATATTTTCTTGGTTTTCGTCAGTTTGCTGCAGGTTTCCTTCACATAATTATCCTGTCATATCGTTATACTAAGTAAAGTTAGGGGCTTTGTGTTAGCCTTTCCTGTTAACAACGCAGCTGACATACGTGTGTAACACTGCCATAGCAGTTTTGTCGTATTTCATGTACCCTGTCTTCAAGTAGCTAGAAATCAGCTAACTTTACGTTCGTGGCCTTCGTCATAAACCACGAAACAAACTCGGCACACCTATTAAAGTCTGCCACGTCACATTTAACAGTTTAAATCCCAGTGGTAAGTATACTTAACTTTAATAAAGTCTTCTCGGGCTATCAGCCGTGTTAGTTGGTGTCCACACAGTCAACAGCCTTGAAAATGAGGACAGAGATGGTCCTCGAAACGTCGGCGATTAAATACCATCTAACTCGGCTGATAGCCCGAGAGGACTTTATTAATGAAAGCCGCCGTGAAAGCTTAACAGCATATATACATAACTTGCCTCCTGCTTTAACAATAAGCAATTCTGCATTTTGTCCACAGAGAGTTTTGATGATTTTCTGTAGAAAATGCAATTTTTTCCGTTATTAGAATTGACCTGTTGACATTTTTGTTCGCTTTTCGGTACTAACTGAATGTTTAAATATTATTTAGACGAGCTTCGTCTTTTAAGGGTTAAACGAATTTGCTTTCAAGACGATCGGAACTGAGACTACAAGGTTCTTTTCATTGCCATTTTGCCATATTTGTATAAAGCATATACAGCCAGTGTGAGTCATTTACAGCTGTTCACAAATCTTGGTCGGAAGGGGGTCGTGACCTGATCGAAGTTGTACAATTTGGATGTTGAGACTACGAGGGCTGCACAAATTTGCTGGTAGAATGGGTGGTAAGCTTTCCAACGTTGTGACAGTCTGCTTTTCGACTGCAAATTTAGTGCGTTACCACCGTGCTAACCGCTTATTTTCTACCAATAGTTTGCTTAAGTTTTGTAATGTAGGACTCTGAATTGATGCTCAAGAAATTGCAGTGCGCAGAATTTACCTCGAAAGTTTCGTATTATTAAATTTTTGTGCCCGCCTTCATTTAAGACACGAAAGTTGTTTTTATTCATGATTGTGGGCACTGTAAGTCTGTTTTAGTACGAATGGTGTAAGTAATTATAGCACGAAGAAGACCATTTCGGTGTACCAAGTCATATCTCGAACTTTGATGCAGATGCTAGTATGTCACATTCCAGTTTGTGCTAATTTTCTGTTTTGATGGTTAAATTATGGTTGTTTTTACACAATATATTTTACTGTGACCTGAGATGTTATTCCTCCCGGAGTGTTATAGCCGGAATATGGGGCCGCGGTAGACTCCTTAATATCCGTATTAGAATATGACCTTTTAATTATTGTTACGATGGGGCGAGACTCTGGAACTGGGCCACCAAAGGGTCCATTGTTCATCCCCTAGCCCAAAAGACTCCTGCACCAATGTTACTTTGTTCACCACACGTCCCACGTGGAGTGTACTGGGCTCGATTACAGTCCTTCTCGGTGTGAAGCCAGCGACTAACCGCCTGAGCTACAGAATATGTATGACCTTCGTCAATCATCGTTGCTATTGTCCTCGTCGGTTTACTTGGCGCCTGCACTCCGTGGCGCTGATGTCGGCTCTGCTCATTACGACTTGATTTATGCAATTGGACGCAAAAGTGGGGGATTCAACCACCAAATTAGCCTCCATTCAGTGGGACTGTGTTCTCATACTGTGCGTACAACGGCGAAATGCGATTTTCGGACACCAGTATTGAACT
>NW_019059701.1:131919-165893 GCF_000696155.1 Zootermopsis nevadensis | reverse complement strand
AGACGCAAAAATAAATGAAGTCGACAGTACGCAGTTTGTCCAAGTTCACGGATTATTAAATTAGTGTCGAAGTTGTTGATGAATAAACAATCTTAACAACTCGTTTTCACATTAAACTCCACTGATATTCATACTAATGCAGTTTTATTATGAAAATTACAATATTTTTTTTAGTTTCTTGCACGTTATTTGCGCAGCTTAAAAACTGAATTTGTTATGAGGGAACGAGACCGACGGTCCACATGTTTCATCTCCGTGTTCACTTGTAACGCGGATACTGAAGCTGTCCCTCCGACACCCGCGTTATATCGCGGTTCCGACTTAGTTGATTTGTGCGGAATTTGGTTTTGAGTGATTTACACTGAAATTTGCCCGATGACTTTAATCAGTATAGTTGCTCCTACTTCACACGAGTCTTGAATTTTATTTGTCGAAATTTTGACGTGTAAACGCACAAAATGTCGGCACATTATCTGCAGTGGAATGCTGACGTCATCAAGGCCCAAAGTTATTATTTTTATGTAGGGTGCCAGAAAGAAAGGCCATTCGGGACTAAGTACAGTGAACATGGAACGTTTTTGTAAAATATGTGTACTCCACTCCATATTTCCTGTTTTAATCGAATTTCTGAACTTGGCCGAAGATGACTCTTACGTGGTAGTGAATGTATGGAATTTTAGTGATATGAATTATCTTACATTATCAGCGTATGTAAAATTGCAGACCATGGTAGTAGTGAAGTGTTATCGGCGGGCAGAAGTTGCCCTGAGCCATATTTATTTGATCCCGTGGTAGTGTTAAGATATTAGACTGTTAATAATTCTGTCTGTTATCGATGTTGTTATAAACGTAAAAAGTAGGCCTGTTTTAATCGTTAATAAATAAGTAAATTCGAGATTTTATGACTATGTTTTGGGGTACCCAGTACTTTTAAATATCTGTAAATATTAAAAATGCAAATAGGTACGAGACAATCGAATAGGGCCACTTTCAGGTTATGTTTAATGCTCGTCCAGTCTTCACAGCACCAAGTGACAGAATTAATTGTGAACAGGGAATTCTTAGTTATTTTGGTATATTTCTCACGATGTTTTTTTCTAGAATCGTAACGCCGTGTAAAGTTGTAAGTAGATAGTTACCACTGTTTCAGAGAAACATGCTGTGTCAATCTTCAGCCCTCAGCCACGAAGAACATATGGAAATGGCGTACACAGACCGAGATTTGAACCGGGTACCGATGGAATGTAGGTGTAGAGCGTCACTGGGTGATGGAGCACTCTGCTTACCACAGTTTTGGGGTTCTACCCCTTGAACGTCCTGCTGTAAGCACGGATTTAACTTTCCTAGATTTCTTCACTCTAATTGTATTCAGTGCAGACAGAGCAGAAGCCGAGCGAGTAATGCTGCTTTTGCTACAAACATGCCTCTGTTTACGATTTGATTTTTTTTTCGGCGTTGAGTCCGAAGACGACCGTCTTCTGGGTTGTGGCGCCAAGTGGTAGAAGTTTACCAATGTTTCAGAGGTACTCGCTGCCTCCATCATCAGGGCGATGCGCCTATTTAATTGGTTTTCCAGAAATATGACCAAATTTTGCTGGGACACAAGAAAAGAACTGCGCGTTTCTTTGTTACGTAATTCAGCGTAACCTGCGTTGGTCCCGTTTTTTAAAAAAAAGTTTTTCGATTATTCTTGTAGTGCAGGTGGTATCATGACCCATCAAGCTGTGGCCTGCAGTCGCACGCGAGTTTTTGTCACGACAGTTTTATTTTTTTATCGTAATTATGAAGGTCGTGCAGCCAGCCTATGCGCAGGGGAAAAATACGCTATGACCGCATACTGCGTTAGGTGGCCAAGATGGTGCTTTGCTGGAAAATGATGATGATGCTAATAATAATAATGGTCTGAGACCGTGCAGCCTCATAGCCAATGCGTGTCAGGTACAAGACGGTCGGAGGGTGAAACATACTACTTCCAGAGCTAAGAGTGAGTGGGTCTTACCTCTGATGTGTCTGACGTGATTATGTCCAGGAACAGTAGCATGGCCAAGAGTTTTGAAAGCCGTCGTGATTTTGTTTAGGTGGGGGTGGGGCTACAGTGGGCTGATATTCACGTAATTTTGGTCACCCCGGGAAACTGGGATACCCGGAGGAATGACGTTAGGATGGGAAGTGGATGGACTCCGCTCAGGGTCGTGTCCAGTCTTTCGTTTTGCTGTTAACGGTTAGAGAGTCTTGGGTTTTCGTATCACACAGTTGGTAAGGTCATTGGTTGATAATTAATTCTGTAAAATGTGCTGTTGAATCTGCTACAGTGTTGTTATTGTTTTTTATATCAATAGAGTTTAATCAATTTCCGGAATGATGTGACATTATAAAGGCTATGATGATATGTCATTACAGTACTGTCGAATATTTATGAAAACAAACAGCTCTAACAAGTTGACTGTCACAGTTCTTTACAAGAGCGAATTTGGTTTTTTTAATAAAAGCAATTTTTTTTTACAAATTCTTGCATGTGAGACATAATAGGTCATTTTTCTTTGATTAATAACGTGAGTTTGCATTATTTTCATTGTTAAATCACAATTATAATATTTAGTACAGGTATTAAAAATTGCAGAACACTTGTCCGCATGTCTGGTGAGTTACCACTCTTAGAGTAAGGCGTGTTATATATTAGAAGGCGAGGTATGGAACACTTTTCTCTGATTGTCAATTGTCCATTGATAAACATGTACTTATTCAGAACACGTCTCTCAGACTGTTGACATTTCAGCCGAACGCTGTGAGTAAACCAACTTCATGCTTCAGCATAACCTTTGATGCCTGCCAGAAGTGCGATGGTTCTAACCTGAGAGCCAGATCCTTGCAAGTCGACTTCACCGTCTTAGAAGAGGGTACAATGACTACTCATTCATTCCACGAGTCGGCCTTTTATATTACACACGGTGTTCTTTGTTTCAGGTGTATTGGCATACAGAACAATCTGTGAGTTGCCTCATCTCTCGCCTTCAGGTGATCGCTGCTGTAGTGACAGATTTGGTATTACGCTAAAAAGAAATATTCAAATGTCGGTTCTTGTAATGACAGCTTTTGTGCACGTGCATGACCGATACTATTGACGACTGTGTGTGTTTTGCACGAACAAGTTCTTATTAATGCCACTAAATGGCAGAATGTTATATTTTGTAAGTTATGCTACCATTAGGCACCTTTTAGAAGAAAGAGTAAAAATGCAAAAGGGATAAATGAAACTGTGATGTGAGAAAAGGATTAAAAGTAAGAAGAAATGAGATAAGTTACGATAATACGAAAGAAATCGTGGCCCGTTGAATGCCAGCGGGTCTTTTGCATTAATTAAGAATAATAATAATATATATTCTACCGGTGTAATGACAGTTACCCGAAGGGAGGATCAAAGGAGTGGAACTAACGTTGTCGTGTCGTCTAGGAATCAACCATTGTCACGGGCGTTTAGAAAGCGTCAGGTCTCTTATGGAAAATCTCACTTGCTATGATCTCGGCCTGGAGAGGTTGCGTTGTTTTCCTCAGTCCTTCCAGGCAAACATTAAAATAGTGTGTAAAAAGACAAAGATGAGATCCTTCTAAATGCTTAACCATCTACGATCCGTGTATATCAACCATCGTCCTGATGGCAGAGCCAGCAAGCGCCTCTGTAATGTGCAACTTACGAGGACACAGTACTTGCCGCCGTGAGAACATGAAATCTCACCACGTTTCTTACAAAACTAACTCCTTGGAGAAAAGTACGCTCAGATGGTCAGAAATTCCATGGGCACATCCGTTTCTTAATAACGAGTTGAAGAGCTCCTCTGTTCTTCAATAAAAACTAGTTTCGTATCGGAATAACTAAAATGGTTAAGATTAATTTTTAATGCATCCTTGTTTCCTTCTACTGAAGTTGCTTTCCTGGCAACAAGTCAGACGATACGCCTGTCCCGGAGGGTTAGCCATGCGGATGTGACGGGCATTGTTTAATGCTAAGGTGTAGAATTCATGCAACTGTATATCCACATTTCTTGCACGCCTTCAGGCGAGGTGCTGTATTTCAGAGGAAACTTAGCCGCTAACTTATTTATTCGAATTATTTTAACCAAAGATTAGTCCGACGTATGAATAACATGCGGACGTATTAGAGGATGCCCAAACTGGACTTGTGACTGTCTTGCTCTGAGGTGCAGATATGTTGGACACGCTATTCGTGAATCGCCGTCATTCTTGTTATGAATAATTGAACCTCGGGAGTTACGCGCGTGCGGGGAAGTTGCAAGGTAGACAGATGCGTGTCCAAGTGAAGGTCGAAGTCTTTTCGGGATGTCATATTGGCTTTCATTTGACGAGAGCCGGGGTGTACGCCATGGTTCCTGATGCATACATGTCTAATTGTGTATGTAGCGGAACTCGTGTGCGCCGTCGTGTGATGGTGAACTAATAATGTCCACTTGCCTGTCCTTGTTCTTCGTCTGCACACAAATATCTGCATAGATCTTTTCTGGACAGTCTTCTTAAAATATGATTATTTTAGAAGATTTCTGTCTTCTAGGTTGTCGCGCTGTGTTCTACCGAATCGAAGGTATCTGGAAATAAAATTATTATTTTTGCCTACCCTGTCGAAGTATTTAGTTTCTGTAGTATAGAAATGTTAATGGCCTTTGGAACACAGGTTGAGAACCAAGACTGGTCGTTCATTGCAGAGGAATTGTGTGCGTGTCTGACTGCAGCGGAGCCTGCTGTAACTTTCATTTGTCATTCGAACCAGAAATATGGAACGCTTCGCGTTGTCTGATCTCGAAGTGCCCTCTTAGTCTTGCCTGGGAAGAAGTCAGTCCCCGAGGTCCCTTGTCGTTCCTTGAGAACTGCTCCGATCTGTTTAGTGTACTGGAATAGTTTCTTCTGCGTTCACTTTTTTCGTTCGTGATTAATGATCGTAGTGGCCGAGGGTAGAATTGTTGTGGAATGTTTCCTGGATTTATTACACAATTTGATCATTGACTTGAGTCTCCTCTCCCACTTTTTGTTTTCCGTCCTTTCTCAAAAGTTAGTTCTTCTGCTTCCTTTTATAATCCCGCTGACCGCGCTGAGTTCTCTTTTACGTGCTAATTATTTCTGTCGTCCTATCCGCGATGTTTAGAAGTGGTAATGTTATGTCTTGTATGCCTGACAATAATTAAACTTTATGTGAACGTCTGACTAAGAACATGACGGCGAGATCCAGAACCAGATCAACAAAAGCTGGCCGTTTGATAACTGCAGTAATGGTGTCGTATTCAAAGTGTCATTGTAATTTCACGATTGGTCAACGAGAAGATTTTCTTGAAAGTGTTTCGTTAAACGAAATATTCGCATGTTTTGAAGGAACTATCTGGAGCAGGGGTTCCAACCCCTTTTCGCTGGCGTACCACTAATTATAATTTAACACACTAAATGTACCACTAACCAAATGCGTTCAGGGACAACTTTTAATCAGATATTGACGAAAACCTTAAGCTTTGCCAGGAAGGAAGGAAGGATATAAAAAGTAGAGCTTTTATTTTGAAGTTAATGTGGGTTAATCATATTTAATTACGTTGCACTTTATGGTTCGTGAGCATCTTGGTGTTTTTGAAGTTACACGTCTGGTCTACGTGTCCTTTGTTTTAAATACCCGTATTCTCTCATTGTAATCTTATCTTTGTTTCCGTTCTGAATAATGTTTCTAATTAGAAATTTTTTTTGCGTATTTTGTTTTTCGGATGATCGTGGCGAGTCTCTCTTCAGACGGGTTGAACTTTATTTCCGGAATGGATCATATTTTGGATATTCTACGAGCGGTGATAACTAAATGACGGTTGAAGAAAGTCGTGAGGTCGACATTGAGGTGCTGCGATCTGGTGGCCAAACTGGGGGATTGTAATTTCACTAGATAGATGTTCCGAAGAACGCATGAGGATACTCTGATACGGAATACACTTTCCGAGCTGGCTAGTTTTAAAAGAAGTGCTCTGTGCTATGAAGAAACTCCGTTTGATCTGCTGAGTGATCGATTTCATTGTCGACGCAACTATTTTTTGTTGTTGATGAAGAACCAATTCTGCAATCTCAAGCGTTCACTGCCATTAACCCCACCCGTCGACCTCTGCTGTGCTTGGTCATCTCTCTAGTGGCCACTTGGGGCTTCTGAAAAGTGCGTTACTTTGCGTTCTTTCTGCTGCACGCACTTATAATGGCTTTGCTTGTAAATATGATAGAGTGAACGATAGTGACTTCCCTAGTTGCGATACGAAGGATGACGGGTAAGAGAAATCTGTTCTAAGTTTGTAAGATTTGAGGTTTTCACAGCGGTGAGTATGAAGATTTCGGTCTTCTGGGTTGTTGCGCTGTGTAGTCTGGTCGATGTTTACCAACGTTTCAGAGGTCATACTGCCTCCATCATCAGGGCGATGAGTATGAAGATTTCTGTCTTCTGGGTTGTTGCGCTGTGTAGTCTGGTCGATGTTTACCAACGTTTCAGAGGTCATACTGCCTCCGTCATCAGGTCGAATCTTCTGTTATTTGAATACCTTAAAAATATTTCTGAAGGTACTGTAGTTTTCAAATGCCATTTATACCATAGTAATCCTGCCGGAATTTTTATTTTCCCCCAAAATCGTATTATTGAAGTGCCACTTCAGGAAAACGTGCTGGGGAATGGAGGTACAGCTCCAGATGTACATAACTTCGACACTTGGTGAAAGGTAACTGGTCGCATTTACCTCCCGGTCGCATTGCCACTGAGTAGTGGTGCCTCTGGTACCCTCTGAAGAGGAGGCTGGGTCGCTTCAGAGCCGGTATGGACGTGGTGTCCCTACCAGGAATCGAATTCCGGCGGCCCAGTCCATCATCTGTCACTCTTATGTCAGCTGGCCCGTCTAGATCTTAAAGTGGGATTTTATCTGTCGGCCACCACGAGTGTGCATTCCGGGGTGATTTGTGATAGAGACGCTCTGAAGTAGTAAAATTGTGCCCGCAAAGTTGCGACGAATTTGTCGGAATTTGTACCAAAATGCAAAAGAAGTTTTAGACCGTCGTAAGATGCCTATTATCTGAGACAGTTAGTAATATTCAAACAGGTGGACGCTGTTCTGTCGTGGGCTTTTAGAATAGTGCACCTCTTTTCTGCCAGGGATTATGAACTTCTTATTGTTTGGTATTAGTAAACGCTCGGTAATGCAGTGTACTGTGTGGATGATGATTACACGCCGTTTTATATGACAGAATGGCGACTGTATCAGGCACATGAGATGGTGATATTACATTTCGATATAAACCTTTCATGGCTGTGGGTGCATATAAAATGTTTAACATGACTTTATGAATCTGCAGATGTTAGGTGTAGGGCAAGCTCATTGCATTGAATAATTTTCACAAAAATATTAAATGTTGAGCATTGGAATAGTTCAATGCAAGAGAGAATTAAAACGCACTAATTGATACGTAGTTCTACGAGTATTTGCTGCTATATGATTGACGTTAATAATAAAATTTCAAGATGTATGAAAAATTATCAGTGGTTTTGTTTTGTTGTGGAAGACGGTCTCTTAATTTGAAAGAAGAACATAAATTACGAGTGTCTGAACACCGGAGGACCAAGGAAAATATTTTGATCAAAGCTGGTTGAATAAAGTGGGCAGTTTAGACGAAATAACGCAGATGATAAGATGGTTCTTGCCGATTGTAGATGTCGGCGATAGTTCACCCCGAAACATTGGCAACTGGCAGCCACCCGCACGAGTACATGGCGTCACAACCCAGAAGATAATCGACAGTTTGTTCGTCAGTTTGCATATACTGTTTATTTTAATCTATTCAGACTTACTGAGTGTCCGGGAAGAAGAGAGAGTCTCCAAACCATTAATTCATCTTTATACGAGAGGAAACTGTATTGATTGAAGTTGCTGAAAGCTTCATCACTTTCAGCGAAAATAATTATTACATGTATATACGTTTATATATTTATGTTTCATACGCCAGTTTCTGTACATCTGCATCTATTTTGGCTTGGATTGGTGAGGGGTATGAGATTGTGTTATGACTCGGGGGGGGGGGGGGGGTGCCTTTGGAGCTTTTAGGGAAAATGTTTGATGGAGCGGTGTGAGATGGTTGAGGGACGATTTTTAGGAGGGGGAGTATTGAGCACTACCTCCCCTTGTGAACAAACGAGCAAACTGCCAGTACTAATGCATTCGTTTTGCGAGGAAACACAATTTCCTGCATTATTATATGCATGGTACTGGGCTACTGCATTGGGATATGTCGGAGAGAATTTTGCCAATTACGGTCTAATAAGTAGTATGGCAGAAGGTTAAAGGGTGCATGATGTCAGGGGAGTATATTTTGGTACCCTGAGGGCGGGCGGATATTTCGTCTGTGTTCGGTGGGTTAGCGTGAGGGGGGGTGGGGGTGGAATAGGTTTCATTAACATGTAGGCCTACACCGTGGTGGGGGAGGGGGACATCACTCACTGATGTGTACGAATGAATTTGTCAATTCACAAGCGCGCCCAATTC
This sequence comes from Zootermopsis nevadensis, assembly GCF_000696155.1. The sequence continues at coordinate 157,347 of NW_019059701.1, read as the reverse complement.
AGTTCGGTCTGTCAATCAGACCAATTCAGTCTAAATGAAAAACAGAGATAAGGGTGAGATTTCAGGTTATCGCTGTTTTCAGTATAAAGGTGACTGTTGTGCCGTGTAGTCTGGTAGAAATTAACCGACGTTTCAGAGGTGCTCGCTGACTCATTGTCAGGGGATGACCCACCGTAACCCCAGTGTGTAACGAGAGTCACTTGTATCGCTTTTGGTCAACACATTGTTTATTATTACGGGGCAGAGTTATTGAGAAGCTGATTGTCGCTGAACTGATCAAGGAATTTCACCGCCGTGATGGAATCTGAAGGTTCGTTGCCATGTTAGGAAGAATCCTGTGCCAGATGAATCTTGTTCACACCTTTAGACTCTTCTCTGAGATCTGTTTTAACACCATCATCCAAATTCTAATTAGTGCCACCTCCTTAGGACACACGTTTAAAAAACTGAATCAGTGAAAATATGTAACATACAAAGTAGGGCTGATGAAAGCCGATGAAATACGCCACAAATTGGACTGATCGACTTTTAAAATATGGCTTATATATCGATTAATTTTGGTGACTTATTAGTGGAAGGAATGTTTCGAGTCCGCGAATAAAATTTGTGATGTTCATTCATTCCGAGATACAAGAATTGCATAGGCGTATATATTAAAATTTTGAAGCGATGTTAATGACGTCTGTAGACATTTTGCCACTCCTGCGATTTGGAGTGCAGATAATTACTTCAAGTGACAGTGAGAGCGTCTGGAGCGGATTGACATAAACGACACACAGGCGGATGCATTCCCCTCATTACAACTTGTTGTTTGGTGTTGTCTTCGTTTTGGCAGGTGGAGATGCAGGGGGGAGGGATGGAAAAATGCTGTGTCTCACAAAGAGTAAGGATGAGAGAATTGGATTTAGTCCTAATAAAGATTACGTGTACTATGAGAGGATGGCTAGAGGGGCAAGGGAAGATTCTCTCTTGAGTTCCTTTCAAACTCATCCACATTGTTAGATATAAAACATCTCCTCCGGACACTTGAGTCTGTCTTGGGATTCTTGAAGCAAACCTCTCATTTATTTATCTTTTATGTCTTCGTAATAATTATATTTTTGGGGTTAGAGCAGAGGTTCCCAAGGTGTGGGGCTCTCCCCCCTGAAAACAAAGTATCTGTCTACGATGAACCTGGAAAACGACCTTAGAGCAGTCATTTCAAAACTCAAAACTCAGTATGATAAGTTATGTTCACAGAAGCAACCACATCAATCCCACTAATCCAGGTATGAAGCGTATATTTCATTACAGTTTTTTAAATTAAACGCTTTGAATAATATATACTAAATTATAAAAAAATGTATACTCATAGCTAAATTTTATGTCATATCGGTTTGCTTGCACTTGTTCTGGAAGGGGGGCGTGAAATTTATGAAATGTTTTAAGGGGGCGCAAGGTATTAAAGCTTGGGAACCTCTGGCTTAGAGTAACATAAGCGACTGTCGTAACCAATATTCCCGAATGATATTTGTTATATTGTATCATAGTATTCTCCGTTCATTATTCAAAACCTGCTACAAACAATATACCACCGAAGAATCGATAACTTTCGGCAGTAATTTGTTGTGACTGGCATTATGTTGACATGTATTTGCAAGTTGTATTGTATTTACAGCGGTTAGTAGAGCCTATTATTTATTTTTCACCCAAATCTTGCTTGCGTTCGTCTTACAATTCGTTCATACGAAATATGTACCTCCGGCTATTTAATGGCTTGCATTAGTGATCATTGGCCAAGAACCAATAGAATGATTTGCGAGGTACGTGTTTGTGTTTAGATCGGGTTTGAAGTAAGAGGGAACGGACATTGGTACCTTTTGTTTGTTCGTTAATTTGACTTCGCCTTCTCGTTCGTATAGACGTGCTTTCTGAACTTTGTCGAAGTACCTGTTGCTGTCAGAGTGAGACGACAGGTTCATATTTTCATTGGGGCTTTCTTCATCTTAAGTTGTATGTAATACTGTTTTATATAAACGACAAGACACAGAGGCTTTCTCAAAATGTTTCGTTTTAACATCTGCTCAGATTCGAATTTCATATTGTCAAGGTTCTTTGGCAAATTTTTGACAGTGTATGAAATTTGCTCGTCTCCTTGTGAGGACTCACGTACCCCCTGAGAGTATGTTTACCCCAGGTCCAGCATCGCTTGGAAATATGTAAAGGCGGAGAGGACGAGTATGTCAGTGTGTTTATCTGGTCACCGGAATGCGGGACAAAATGTTAGTATAACGGTTGGTAATAAATTCCTCTAAAATACAACAAAATTAAGATAATTGGAGACAGCAGCAACAAATCCTTTCAGTTCATCATTAAAAGTCATCATTCTGTTCAACGATGCATATGTGACATGTGACTTACCCCATTGAGCAACATTCTTCTTTAAAAGCTGATAGTCGTTTAGTTGGTCAATAATTAGAAAATAAAAGGTACTCCAGTGTGGAAGACATGTGATGAAACGAAGCTTCAAACTTCCAGGAACACAGCACAAAAAAGTAGAATCTACTGAATTCGCGGACCACTTTGCCACAACTAGCGGATCCCCTGTTCATAAACGCACTCGTAAATAAGATGACGAGACGGGAGTTAGAGTGCATAGAATGGATGGATATTGTTTGTAGAATTAAAAAATTGTCAGTGGAGCCACGGTTCCGGAGAATTTGACGTAAATACGTCTATACGGAAAGGAAGTTTATATATTGGCTTTATTCTAAATATTTCCTTTATACTAGCTTTACAATTGAGTAAAGTTTGATTAAGACATTGCTTATTTAACTTGAATTCGTTACGCTTAAGATGGGTCTGTGGTAGCTGAATGTAATGTAAAGTAATGTAATGTAAAGTAATGTATTTTAATGTAAGGTAAGGTATGGTAATTTTATATGTAACAACAATGCCGAGTAAACAGATGACGTTTCGTAGGTAACAATTGTTACACTTTTTCGTTCCCCTTTTTCGTTACACTTTTTCCTAATAGACGTATTTACGTCAAAAAAGTATACGGCATTGCGATTCAAACCAATGTGGAGGAGACTTAGTGGATCGTAGAATCACTCAGTAATGATGGCATCTCTGTAATTTATTCGTAGATTTATAGTCTGTCATTCCAGATTTCTCCGAGACCATGTTCAAGCTCCGTAGTTTTATTCCTACGAGTTTATAGTTTATACGATCTGACTTCAGTTTTCATAGTGTTTAGGGAAGTTGCGACACGGGTCGCGGGAACAGACGAGTGACTTTCTTGTATTTTTGCTTTTCACGGCATAAAATCCGCTTTTAAGCCCACGAATCAGTTTAGAACAGAAGAGGCACCTTTGCTTCAGGTTATCAGATGATGTTTAGGGATTTGATCATCATAAAATTCGCTTCGGTAACTACATTCTTACTGCAGCGTATACCAGACTGTGGTTGTTCGCAAACCTCTTGAGGGTCGTGGGATTGTTTCAGGGAGTTCTTCAAAACGGATACTCAACGAGGAATTTTATGTGCTGATGTTTCTATCCGGGGCCGATATGTCGATTAAATGAAGGAGGGTGTGATTGACGGGACATGTAGCGCGTATGTGGGAGATGATAAATGCGCGCAAAATTTTGGAAAGCCTGAAGGGTAGACATCACTCGACCAAGGCGTAGATGGGAGAATACTGATAAAGAGAATCTTAGGGTTGGATTCACGTGGCTTAGGGTAAGTACCGGTTGCTGAATCTTGTGAACACGATAATGAACACTAAGTTCTACGAAGAACTTCTTTACGGCTGAGCGAGTTGGTTACGTAGGACTGCCTTATGGAGTTAATAAAAGATGGAATATCATGAAGTATAACTTATTTGGGGAAACTGAACAATGCATGAAATGAACTGTTGTTTGAAGATGGCTGTCTTCTGGGTTGTTGCACCGTGTAGGCTCGTCGCACCTGATGATGAGGCAGCAAGGGCCTCTGAAACGTCGGTAAACGTCTACCAGACGACACGTATCTACAGTCCAGAAGACGCCGATCTTCTCAAGACGTGGTTTCACGCAGAAAGCACTGAGACCGACTCGCCGGTTCGTGTAGTGTGGAGCGCGATCCACTCATGACTCGTCAAGTCAGTCCTGTTTCATTGTCTGTCCTGTTGCTTAACCATGTGTCGTACTTCGGTAAGCTAAGCAGGCGGAAATACGCCACTCCCATGCATTCGATTACTGCAGTTGAAATATGTAAGTCAGGGGTCGATAATCTACGGACTGCGTGTACTTTACGATTTGGTTCGTCTCTCTTTTGTAGTTAACGGCCCTTTCCTACAGAGAATATGCGATATTGATGCGGCGTCTCGTAGAAGGTGACCGACATTTTGGAGACGCTTACAACCTCCACCATGAGAAGACGGTCATCTTCATACCAACCGCGAAAAGAAGTTGAATCTCCCAAGTGCATTTTCGTGTCGAATTAGATACGCAGTAATAGGTCTATTGAGGACTTCACTTTAGAAAGTCATTGGGTCGATTCCGAAGCATTCTCTTCCCGAGACTAGAGGCGTTTTTTGTTCCCCCCAAACGTGATATCACTTGCATTTGCTCGTTATTTGTGTCACTATATTTGCATTAAGGCAGTCTGTCGCATTGATTCGCGATTGGATTTAGCTGGACCAGGACAGGAACCGGTTGAGGACTTTGGTTAATTGGGTGATGAACCTTCGGGTTCCCGAAGCCATTAAGTTAGTCGCATTGATTTACTTTACACGAAACTGAGACATCGCCCTGATGATGGAGGCAGTATGACCTCCGAAACGTTGGTTAACATCGACCAGACTACACAGCGCAACACCCCAGAAGACAGAAATCTTCATACGCATCGCCCTGATGATGGAGGCAGTATGACCTCCGAAACGTTGGTTAACATCGACCAGACTACACAGCGCAACACCCCAGAAGACAGAAATCTTCATACGCATCGCCCTGATGATGGAGGCAGTATGACCTCCGAAACGTTGGTTAACATCGACCAGACTACACAGCGCAACACCCCAGAAGACAGAAATCTTCATACGCATCGCCCTGATGATGGAGGCAGTATGACCTCCGAAACGTTGGTTAACATCGACCAGACTACACAGCGCAACACCCCAGAAGACAGAAATCTTCATACGCATCGCCCTGATGATGGAGGCAGTATGACCTCCGAAACGTTGGTTAACATCGACCAGACTACACAGCGCAACACCCCAGAAGACAGAAATCTTCATACGCATCGCCCTGATGATGGAGGCAGTATGACCTCCGAAACGTTGGTTAACATCGACCAGACTACACAGCGCAACACCCCAGAAGACAGAAATCTTCATACGCATCGCCCTGATGATGGAGGCAGTATGACCTCCGAAACGTTGGTTAACATCGACCAGACTACACAGCGCAACACCCCAGAAGACAGAAATCTTCATACGCATCGCCCTGATGATGGAGGCAGTATGACCTCCGAAACGTTGGTTAACATCGACCAGACTACACAGCGCAACACCCCAGAAGACAGAAATCTTCATACGCATCGCCCTGATGATGGAGGCAGTATGACCTCCGAAACGTTGGTTAACATCGACCAGACTACACAGCGCAACACCCCAGAAGACAGAAATCTTCATACGCATCGCCCTGATGATGGAGGCAGTCTGACCTCTGAGACGTCGGTAAACTTTTACCAGATTACACGGCGCAACAACCCAGAAGGCAGCCTTCTTCGGACTCCCCGCCGTGAAAACCTCGAATCCTACTTTTCCGATCCCTGCCACGACGTAAGGTGACGTGTAATGAGAAACAGGACACTGTCTTTATGAATCCTGCAGGACTTGGCTTTGCGTCGTTGTAAACAACTGAATCAACGGAACTTCTTTACACAGGCAGTCTGACAGGAAACAACTGACTGGCGATAATTGTTAAGAGAATGGCGTCCGGGGTGATGGATATCGTACAGGTTGTAACGAAAGTATGGCCTCACTCCTCATTTCAAGTGAAGTAGTTCATGTAGGCAGTTGTCGTGGTACAGAACTTGTTGAACTTGCTTTAAAGTTCAGGTGACTTCTGGTGTGGTTTTCTCGTCGGTTGCTAAGTCCTGTGTTTGACGTCTTATGCGGTGAGAAGGGCAATGTTGTAACATTAAACGACGCTAAACCCAGTGTCATATGCCACTTCACGAACAACGTATGGCTTTGAATAAAATGCAGATGTGGTCGAAGATCAAGTTATTAGTAAAATACATTGTAGAAATGTTTGTTATAATTTATTCAGCGCTAAGATCAGTGCATACAGTGGCGGTAGTTACCTGTGGCCGTGAAACACGATGCTGTTAAGAAAGAAAGCGGACAAAATTCCAGAGGAATATTGCTTCTTCCTAATTTTAACTTGTTCCTCAGTTAATCCCTTACGGGGAAATAACTCTGTTGTTTCTTCATTTTCCAGATGTTACAATGCGTGTCATTTAACGTGGAGAAAAACCAGATATGGCGTACCGTAACTTCAATTAATATTGAAAGTGACTTGAAGATGGCTGGCTGTCTTCTTGGTTGTGCTGTGTAGTTTGGTAGAAATTTACTGACGTTTCAGAGGTCCTTGCTGCCTCCATCATCATCAGGGTGTCTGCTTTGGACGTAATACGTAGACTATGTGGGAGACAGCTTGATTAGCTTTCAACCCATGCTAACGCAGCGTCTGTTCGAGGCTACAGAAATTTCAGAACGAATCATGCGTCAAGCCAACATCCCCATGACGGTGAAATTTTTATTCACAGAACTGTCATTTATTGAAGATCGTAGTTTAATTTTTATTTACTCCTAATACGTCTGCTTTATCAAAATCGCCTTTTTCACTTGTCCAGCGCCTTTGTGGCTCAGAAGAATCAACCGCCCGTAAACAATGTGTAAGTCCACTCAGTGATCTGGACCAAGCAAGGAGTCGCAACCCCGTGTACCACTCACTTGAATGAGTCGTTCTGAGTTCATAGATTTTGTTCTTGATGTTTCAGGTGGTGGGTTCCATCAGCCGGTGTCTGCTATGTTGAGCGGCTCGACTGCGCCCCCTTTCCGGTCTAATGCGGGCCACCGTGCCCCATGGCCTCCGCCCGCTCTGCATGCCGCAACGGAAGGTAAGCTGAAGACCGCTGGTTCGTAGTTACGTTAGAACAAGCACGTGCTTTCTACATGGAGATGGTTTTTTTATCCAGAAGCTGATGGTCGTAGAGCTTACGGGTTTCCCTATTTTATGTAGCTGGAGGGTCCATTTGCCGTGTTCATGAAAACCCTTACTGGCGTCTGTCCTGAGCCATTCCTACATCTTTTCTTGTTCTCACGTCAACACCTGGGTTTCCCAAACGGTCTAGGTTGAAAATTTGTCTAATGCGTGCTACATTCCCAACCGAACTTCCCTGATTTGATTACCTGCATTCAGTGTAACTCCGTTTTGTGAGACAAATTTTAGTATCCTGGAATATAAAGTAAAGACATACGTCATACCATATCTCTGATACTGAAACTGTTTAACACGGAAATTGAAACGTCAAATTTAACGTGAAATAGTCTTCTTGAATAACAGTATATTCCGTTCACACAATTTTCTTCTGAATCGTTCTTCAAGAGCGTGAGAAACTTTGAATTTCGTCGCTGACGGAACGATTATCAGTTTTTAAAGTGGGACTGTGCACCGTGGAGTTCAATATTCAGAATCATCCTGGTTGCAAACGGAAAATAATCAATGGCGAACGAAGAAGGTAGACTTGGAGGGAGAGGAGAAGGGAAAGAAGACTAAATATTTGCACTGTTCAGTTGCAGCGTGATGCAGACATGTAGCATGACTCTCAGACACGTGATGCGTGCCTCAAATAACTATGGGGAATGCATTGTCTGCGGTCGAAAATTTTGCTTTTGTCTCGGTTCTTACGGAACGCGAAGGCTGATCAGGGAGGCACTGACGAAGTAACACCCCGCGCTGTGATTTGAACAGACCGAAAATGGTATTTTGCAGTACCGACCAGAGCATGCACAAATTGTATTTTTCTTCTCTTATTTCAAATAAATGACAGTGAGATACTGTGCAATGTTATCTAGAAGCACGTACCTGTGTTGAAAGTTAAATCTCTGTCTAACGATAGGTCGATCGAGTGCCACTTATCTAGACTGATGCCTGACGTAATCTTGTTCTTTATGACTGATATATTTCAGCTGTTTAAATAATGGGCGGGCGAAATGTTTACACAGTTCAGTAGTGTTTTCGTCAGTTTAATGCTCTCATAAACTTCAATCATCCAAGAATTATGTGTGGTGTCAGCACCCGGTTAGTGACAAGTGACGCCTCTGCATGGGAAAGGCGATCAGCGTGGTGATCACTGCTGAAGATCTACGCCACTCATGCTTCATCGATCGAAAAGTGCGTGAGGTTGCGAGACTGTAATAGGGCAGTTCCGAAAGGAGAGGCAAAACACTTCTGTTATCAGATAGAAAATACCGTAGTTCTCTGGCAATTTGGGTTGAAGGTAAGACGACAGGGCGACCCGTTGACGGGGGCAGCTAGTACGCCTTAAACGTCGGCAAACTAATTGCAGACTACACGGCACTAACATCTTCATACTTGCCCCCGCGAGGACGTGAAATCCTACTCATATCAGTGTTCATTTAGGACAGTTTGAACAGAGATGAACTCCTGTTTCAAGCTTTCTCAACGAATGCGTGAGCACGGATATTAATTAAGAAGCAAGCCATTTGTGAGTCCTACCGAATGCGCTTGTTAAATGCACACTGCGTGAACAACTTTTTTACGATGGCGGAAGTTTAGCCACTCGCAACATGGTTCTAAGCAGAATATTTGCACAGTGATGCTTCACCAGAAGGTGATCAAATAACGATGAATTAGATAGGCGGGGCAGCTGTCTTACATGCGAAATGTGAAAAATGCGCTTACGTATAACTTCTGTCGGAAAACAGGAAAGAACGACTTCACAACTTGGCGTGCATGGGAAGCAGGGCTGTGGAGTCGGGGTCGGAAGCAATTTTACGTGGAGACTGAGTTGGTAAAAAGAAGTTCTCAAGGTCATTTTTTCAAACTCTTATTTCTGTCGATCTGTAGGAATCTGAGTGACATTACTCATGTGTGTTTGAGGTCACGCACAGACCACTGGCATGACATAGTCACGACAATATCAGTCCACGGTTTTCCGAATAGAGGCTTTTAAAGTTCTCAGGGTCATTTTTTAAAACGCTTATTTCTGCCGATCTGTAGGAATCTGAGTGACAATACCCAGGTGAGTTTGAGGTAAAGGACAGGGCTTCGTCATGTCATAGCCACGACAATGTAAGCACCGTGCCGCTAAAATTTCGAAATTATATTTTGTACATTTCTTGTCGTACTCACATCTTCATAACCATGATTATTCTCATGTCACGTTGAGGTCACGTGTAGGTCAAGGTCATACCGAAGTCACGTCAAAATCAGCCCAATACTTTCCCAGACAGGGGTCTTTAAAATTCTCAAGGTCATACATTTTCACGCTCAATTCTGCCAAACCGTAAATACCAGGTTGACCATAGTCATGTCAAGATGAGGTCACGGATAGGTCAAGGTCATGTCAAGACCTCGACAAGATCACGCAAATTGTTTGAAAATTAGAGGCCTCAAACGTTTCAAGGTCATTCGAAATAATATATCCTCACGCATATACGTAGAGAACTGTAGGAATCTGAGTGACATTGCACACATCATTTAGAGGTCATAGATATGTCAAAATCATGTGAAGGTCACAATATATACTCAGTGCCTAATTTGTGTTGGGATAGATTACGTTACGTTGGGTTAGGTTAGGTTTGAGTGGGATGTGTTAGATTATGTTTTGGTCCCTTACGTTGCGTTGTGTGGTTAGGTTTGTATCGTTTTAGCTTTTGTTATTACGGGGTAGGTATGTTGTGGTCACGTATCTTTCAATGTCACTAAAGTTCAAGGTCATTAGAAAACTAATTTTTCCCACACTTTATTCTGAAGAAACAAACATATCTGTGAGGTCGCGTTCAAATCAAGGTCATGTCACAGACACGACCAGGGCTATGGAGTCGGAGTCGTGGTGTCGGAGCCGGTAGCCTTTTGAGTCGGAGTCGGTAAAATTGTAGTTACTCCGACCTCGGTATAAAATCTTAACAACAATTTCTATACCGTGTGTGCCGTCGGCGGCCTCACGCTTAGGGAAATTCAACGACGCGTTGAGCCACGTGTTGTGGGAATAATGCTTTGTAACTTTGGCTCCGGTACCTTAAGAATCGGAACTGTTCACAAATTAACCGATTTCTGTAATAACAATTGGACGTATATTTAAATATAGGTTATAAGTCTAAAAAGTAGGCTGATGATTCACGTGGTGGTGATGAAATCTCTTATGGTGCCATTTACCATTTTAGTAGGTTTACCCTGATTAATACATATTGAGCTTTTATGAAGGAGTCGGGGTCTGAGTCGGAGTCGAAGCCGGAGTCTTAGTCTTAGATTTTAGTACCGACTCCACAGCCCTGGTGGTAAGTTAGATATAAACTTTGTGTTAAAGGAATAGGATCTGCGTGTGTCCACTGCATTCATCTGGCTCAGAATGGTGACCGGGGGCTGCCTGTTGTGAACACGTGTTTTGATACTCCATCGTCCGTAGAAGGCGGGAATTTTCTAATCAGATGCAGTACTATTTGGTTCTGAAGAAAGAGCTCTTACTGCCGCCATCATCAGGGAAATGAAACGTCGACAAGTTTTTACCAGACTACACGGTGCAACGTGTAACCATGACCACGAAATCCCTTATCAACCGCGGTTAACAAACCTTCAAGATCTAAACATAGCTTTTGTTATGATATTTAGTCTTGAATGTGGAAGAAATGTCTGTAAGTACATGGAAAGGGATTAAGAATGGAGGGCAACATATGTTCTTAATGTCACTGCAAGGGGACTTCGTGGCCATTCTGTACATTGTTACAGCCGCGTGCAGAGCTGCTCTTTGGTGACGTCCGGGCTTTCTGACCGATGGCAACGCTTTCGGGATGTCGTCGGCCACTTACATCGGTCTAGTGGCGACGTGGTAATAATGCGCTTTGTCGTCACAGGTTTTCCACGCGACACAACTCGGCGCTTGCTTGTTTCTGTGCCGATTTGAAAGTATTGCACAACTTGCAGCCGATATTTCGAGCCTGGCGACGATTCTTAGCGATAACGGCTTCAGCCATAGTTGGTTAGGGCTCACGTTGTGTACCCTTCCTTTGGAGACTATTGCAGTACTTGCCTGATGGAAGGCGAAAGACCAAGGCGGGTTTTTGATCTCACCCCCATAAAATCATTGTTCTCTTATAGTTCTGAAGGTATAGATGCTTCTGTTCTAAGGCATCGCGCCATGGAATCGGATGGAACAGTTGAGGTGAACCGCGTGTTCTTAAAGTCATCACCAGATCGAGAGGATCAACATCCAGCGATAATTCGGTCCAGGAGATGCAGTGCAAGCAGGATGTCTTGACCGCGAAATGATGTGCCAGCGACGAGGAGGGTTAGAACGGGAGAAGGTTTCTGTACGAGTCTAGCAGGAAACGTTTGCTTCGCTCCGAACTTTCGACCACTTGTTCATAGTATTTAATGCGTCACGCGCTGCAAGAATTGCTTTCTTCACCTGACGTCCAGCAGTTGTAACGAAGTTAATCACGTCAAGGCGAGGGAGATAATCAGGTCTGTGATCGTCTCTTACGGCGATGTTGTCTCGACATGCAATACAATGCCATCTCGCGCGACCTTGACGCGGCCGGACGGCCCGAGAGGCAACGAGGAAGGCTACTTGCGAGTGTAATCCCGGCTGTACATGGAGTTTTTGAGACCCAAAGCCGGTCTGGACGTGGTGGCGAATAGAGCAAGGCTTGTGACTCACCGTGGGACCTTCATGGCGCGACTGTCAGTGATTTACCAGCGACAAAAGTCGCGCGGCGTTGCAGCGAGTTTCAAAATGCGTGCAAGGAAGCAACGGCGATGCTATATTTATGGAACCGATGACGTCACAAAACTCTAAAAAATAAAATAGTGGGTGCGTCCCACATTAGCCCTTTGAAGAACAAAGCGAAAATAAATAATGTTTAAAAATTCAGCTCTCATTAAAAAACGAATGTAAATAGGAACTCTAAAAAATAAATGGTTTGCAAGGAATAGTTTGTGGTCGCGTTCCATTAGGCAATGGGCTTTTATTGGCAGCGCGATCACTAGGAAAGTGGCTCGCTCAAACTTGTGGCGATACCACAACTAGCCATTTAGCAGATCGCTACGAATTGTCGCCCAGATATTCCCAATTTATTTACTTTGTTATACTCCTTTCTTCACACGTTTCTGGTCGCCCCATTATATTTGGGAAATGTTTCGGCGACCAGTCTTACGTAAGACATCTGTGACAGCAACAGTGGTGACCTATTCAAGCAGATTGGTTTCCATAAAATTCCTTCCGTGTCTATTCCATTTCCGTGTTTAACAATTTCCGTTTATTAGAGGTAATTTTACAATGGTGTGTACTCCGTATTCTAGGGACCGCATGCAGCGTACGACAGTGCACTTGAATTCTGATCAGATACACGTGTTTCTTCTGTTAAAGGATTTGGCCGATTTGGGGCAGGCGGCGTCGGATTGTATTCACTGTTTCCCGGTCCCGGAGGTGGTGCAGGGGGCGGCGGAGGAGGCGCTTCTGAAGCAAGTGCTGCCATCTATTCGCAGGCTACGAGGTTTGCGCATTCCGCCAATACGTACCACAACTTCATTGGGGCCCATAAAAGTAATTATGACTTAATACATAGTTTTTTTTGTGTGTGTGTGAGATCAGCAACTTCAAGGATTGGGCCATTGAGCCTGTTCCATCTCCTCTGGTTAATCACATCTGGTGCTTACATCGTCCCTTCTTCCTGATGGTTCGTAGGGCAAAGTCTGTCTGGAGGCATTCTGGTCACGTGATGACACCAACTTTTCCTATATGCGCTGATAACACTGGTGATCTGTTTACATGTACTGAGATTTAATAACACGCGGAACTATCTTTAAAGCATAAATACTACGTAGCCAAGAAATAATTTGTATCTTTCAACAGATGACGATCAAATTCCGGGTTAAGAGGTGGTCGTAGTTACGGGAGAGACAAGAAATTCTTACAGAGTTTTAGCCAGAGACCCTGAAGTAAAGAGACCTCTTAGGCGACATAGGTGTAGATGGGAGGATATTATTGATATAGATCGTAAAGGAATAGGGAGTGGGATGTGGACAGGATTAATCTGGCTTTGGAAAGGGACCAATGGCAGATTCTTGTGAGCCTTTTAATTTCGTAAATTCCGGTAGAACGCGTAGCTGGCTGATCGACGAATTGTTTCTGAAGGACTCTTCTCCAGTGGAACTTGCGTGTTTACTAAGAGATTGCGCCATTATTTTTAGTTTGTTAGGTTAAGAGACGGACTAAGTGGGTCTGATTTCCGACAGTCTTCAGTCCAGTGGGTGTACCGGTAAATAAGTGGAGCTGCACTCCACTTCCCCATACACCGGCACGGCGTAGTACATAAGTAAGCACCATTTCAGCTTTACCTGAAATGCAGACGAAAATCGTTCGCGTGCATTTCTACTTTACGCGACGTCCAGATCCAACAACTTAAGGAACAAGCTAAATAAGTTCCTGGTGCTTAATCAAGTACCATGCTGTGGAGACGTATTGGGGAATGGAGGCCTCCACATACTGTCGACTACTGCAATAGATGGACGTGATTGGTTAACTTAACTCCCCGGCCGTCTCACCCCCGAGGTAAGAACTCCGTTATGTATTTGATACGAGGAGACAAGGCTGCCAACAGAGACGTGGTAAAAATAAAAATCCCGCTCTCGGGAATCGAACTCCGATCGTCCATTGTGCAGCCTTGTTACTATACCGACTTCGCTGTCGTTCAAACAAGGGCCCTTCGCAAAAATCTGTGAAGCAGGATGACCAACGTAAATGTCGGCGCGCTGTAGTGATATTCTTTTCATGAAGTTGGGATGCCGTGTGTCACGGGGGTCTTACGTCACACAATGATACGTGTTTGGTAAACGCTGGGAGTTGCGAGTGGAGGCTGTTGCTGGCGGCAGCGAGGAGTGGCGTCGCTGCGTGTGGCAAAAGCGACCTAAAACTTCTTGGGTGTTGGTCTCGCAACAGAAGAACGAGAAATGTGGGAAGAAGCAGGGAGCCTCTCAGAGGTTCTCATTATTTTCTGATTCAGAATTGCGTGACGATGACGTCACAAGTTTTAAAAGCGTAAATGACAGTGAGATTAAGATCCGTAAGTGATGTGCAATATTAGCTGCTTCAGTCGCTGATCTGATGGTAAGCGAAATTCGAACATTCCCGGTGTCACCAAAGCCAGTGGTAAGTACACTGGCTTATTGGCTCCTGGCCTTTAGTCTGAAGGTTAAGTGGAATCTAAGGATGTTGGATGTCATCAATTTATTTGCGACATTGGGTGTTTGCGATTTTTATGATAGGTGGAATTTTGCGTGTCTGTAGTCCAACGCTAGACTGAATTTGAGCAAGTTTGGGCATCAGGAACAAACCGACCCCAGTACTTCATCAACACGACGTGGTCTACGAGAAAAGGAAGTGAAGATTGCTGTCTTCTGGGATGTTGCGCCGTGTAGTATGGTAGAAATGTCCTCTGAAACGTCGGCAAACTTCTACCAGACGACACGACGCAATAACTCAGAAGACCGCCAACTTAAACTCCAGTGGTTCTCATATTTTCTCCATTCACATGCCTATATTACATGCTGCAACAGGTATATATCCACTGTAATAGCGTGCCCACTCCTGTTATTGGTTGTATATTGACTGTGTACTTATATTTTTTTCGTAGTTGCCGATTCGCTGTTCTCTTCGGGGTACACTTTCGGAGGGCCCACACCCCCTCCTCCTCCTGGTGCAGCACCCCCACCGTTTTCGCCAGTTAGCCCCCTGGTGGATCGGGGTGTCATAACCCAGCTAGAACACATGGCAAAAGGTTTTAACAACAACAACAGCAGTGCCAACAATAACAATATTAACAGCAGTTTAAACGGTGGTGTTAATGATTCGAGTATAACCAGCGTTCCTGTCGGGAATAACAAGAAGGTGGAAAACAAGAGACGGTCTGAATGCGCACTGTATCAAGATTCGGTTGAACGGCGAACGCAACAAACGTCAAATGGTGGTCCAGGGACCGGAAACAGGAGACGGTGGGAACGCGTGCATGGCCAAGCGCCGCCCACATCTCCGATTGTGAAGAGTGAAGTTACAAGTAGGCCGACTTGCGGATGTCGCAACTCTTCCGTTTCGACAAGTAAGTACTGACCTCTGTCAAGGATTGTGATGTATTGTTGTTACTTGGTTTCCGCAAGGCCCTTCCAGGATTGCCAGAGGAGCCACAGCGATCTCCAGTGGTAAGGCAGAAGAATGCAGGAGAGTCGCGATTATTCGACATTCTGTTTTATACGACACGTGGTGACGTGATGTTGCCGCAAATAAAAGCAAATACCACGAATTTGTTTCTTAAACAAACGCTTCCAATTAGAGATTTACAATATTTGAATAATGTTTTAGTATGATTTGATGTTTCCCACGGCTGTCTTCTGGGTTGTTGCGCCGTGTAGATGTTTACCAACATTTCTGAGGTCATACTGCCTCCGTCCTCTGAAACTTCGGCAAACTTCTACCAGACGACACGGCGCAACAACCCAGAAGACAGCCGTGGGAAACATAAAATCCTACACAGTTGGAGATTTTTCTCATCTTCCATATTTTTGAAACCTCAGCCCTGATGATAGAGACACGCGTTTCTCCAAGAACGTTGGCGTTTACCGACGAGTCTACACGGCCCCAAAACCCAGAAGAATATCTTAAAATCCGAGATGGTGTCTTAAATTAGGCCACGACCGTTTCCTTTTATATCATTATTAATATTTTATTTATTCTTAAATTAGGCCACGACCGTTTCCTTCTATATCATTATTAATATTTTATTTATTAAATTATTGGACGCAGTTTGACTTTTGAGAGGATGGAAGGTCACTGTTTTGCCAGGAAACGAATCCTGCCATGAGAGCAGTTACCTATGACAGGAATCTCGTTTCATTACAGCATAACATTGCGGCAGCCAACGTTTTGCGGAAGTCCGTTTCCTTCAGAATACTTCTCGACAGTTCACAAGAGTGTAGGTCTCAAGTGTGGATCGAGTTTCAAAGCGGACATGTTTAGTATTTGTTAACATGAAACGTAATCAAACTGCAATCCTGTGTGATCGCAAATTCTGCCTTGTAGATAACCACGTCTTTTTAAGTAACCCTTCTTTCCCATCAAAGTACAATCATTTCTGTCGTCTACCATAAACGCGTAAACAATGTGGAGAGACTGAAAGACTTCATTTCACGTCACAGATAGAAAATCGAGCTTTGGTGTGCGAACACATCTTTTCCCGCATCATTTTGGTCTGTTGTACGCAATGTAATTAACTTACTGAATATTTAATTTGTTTTTTAGTCTGTACACTGAATCCTTCCCACTGCCCCGCTTATATTCCTGATGGATAGCAGTGGAACCAACCCCCGTTCCCCACCCACAACGTTTATCAATAATCTCCATACAAATAGGTTTGTCATGAAATTCTACCATCCGCTGATTTTGAATGTCAGAAGCAAATTGAAATTCCTAGTTTGAATCTAACGCTGGAGCGATGTATTGGTAAGGGTGTAGGGTAGGCGATGATGGGTAGGCCTAGATGATGATGATGACGACGGAAAGAAAATATTTTAGAATTTTCTATTAACTTCCTTCATTAACTGAGTTGCTTGTTTTTGGTACGAGGAAATGAATACTAGTTCCGGTGTCTAGTGAACCTTCAAGAGCTTTTATCATGAAGGTTCCGGCTACAGCGTCCCCCTTGCAAACACCCTTCTGTTTTATTTCCAAAGACCCTCAGACATTATCATTGCCTTTACGCGAATCTGTTATATATATGGTTGATTAGAAATTCACATTGTTTAGATTTGCGTGTGTATCGAGCGTTTCCAATGCAGTGCAGCAGACGTCGAAGGGGAACAGAGGGGAGGCTGGTTTTGTAACCTGATCCAAATTCACATTCCGTTCTGCCGGATGCTTATCAATAATTATTTTTTTTAATACATTTCTCCCCATTCGTGCTTGCATTCTGCACGCCCACTTTAAACACGTACGTACTTCGTTGGATGTGGATGCCACGTGTTTGTGTATCGTTGTTCTTTTGGAACTGTAAGTTGGATGGGGGCGCAGCAGCGATTGTATCCCGCGTACCTGAAGCATTGTCTCAAATACGTAATCCCGTTATTTCGTGGTTGAAACAAGAACACGTATTTTTTATCTTACATTCTACGAGAATGCATCCTTCATCCTTCCTGTATTCTTCCACACTTTTAAAGCTTTTGGTTGAAGCGTCTGAAAATCACTCTTGTATCTCCGTGTAGTTCGGTAGACGTTTATCAACGCTTCATAGGTTCCTGTTTCCTCATCGCCATGATGATGGAGGCAGCGAGGACTTCTGAAACGTTGCTAAATTTCTACCACGCTACAAACCAAGGACTCACCGCTGTGAGAACCTCAAATCTTGTTTCTGCAGATGAAAACGCGTTCCTTTTACGAAGTGCATAAAATAAAACTTGAGAACGGAATGATAAAAGGTTTGTCGTACACAAAATCGCCTCATAAATATAGATTTCGCAGGAATACATTCTCTAACGTTTATCTGAAATTATTTTTCCGTTCGGAGAATGTTTTGAGATGCATTTAGAATTCGAAGCTGCCGAGCTGCGAAACGAGCACTCACCTAGAATCTAGTGTCGAGGCTCAGAACGCGTGGATCTCTACCTCCGTTCCCCATACGCCAGAGCCTTGTCGACCTATGGAACAGGAACGCACCAAATTTCACGAGGTCCGAAATTGAAACGTATTTCAGAACGAAACATTCTTGCAAAAGGGAATGGACGTTTCTGCCGTAGTCAGACAAAACGTTTCTTTTCTAAATGTTCGAAATTCAAAATCATTTTCACGCAATCGTATATACCATATTTTGCAAGTTTGAATCCACCGAAAATGTCCTCCATATTATTTCGTTTTAAGCTTATCGATAATTAAAAACATTTCCTTTCCACAGACTCCCCATCCCCCCTTGTACGGAATGGCAGTAGTCAGCACACAAATGGAATCATGGCGAATTCTGACAATAATGGCGGCCCTTCATTTCCGTTTCAACAATGCAACGAGCGTAAACACGAACATCCAGAACCCTCTAGCGGAGAACGGAAGAAACATGACTCGCTCGTTGCGTCCTCTGGCGGCTGCAGTCGGACCAATCCCGTCTCACTGCGAAACGGTAAGAAATGGTGTTTACTGTGCTGAACAACTTTTCAAACAGAACAATTCGTACAGGATGGCTGTCCTCTGGTTTGTAGCGCCGTGCAGTCTGGCAGAAGTCTTTGAAAACATTGCCCTGATGATGGAGGCGGCAAGAACCTCTGAAACGTTGGTAGACTACACGGCGCTACCACCCCGAAGACAGACATTTTCATGCTCGCCGCCATCAGAACCTCAAATTCAGTCCGCATCTTCAAGGTCCCAGCTTAATTTTTTATATTTTAATTCAGGGGACTTGATAATGGGACGTTGTTTCTGGTTACAGAATTGTTTTTCAGCGCGAGGAGTAGCCACTATCAGCGTATGCTCTGGCCATTTAATCTTCTAGCGGTAAATAACATAACTGCTGTTACTGATGCTGAGTTCAGAGTCGGCAGATCGGTACCTGTGTTTACATGTTGTTGATTTTAAAACAACGGACTCCGAAACATCTCGAGCGCTGTTCCCGAACTGGTGTGCCACGGTTGGTTTTCATAAGCCAGCGCTCTCAAAGGACGAGAGTTTTTGTGTAAATACAATTTTAAGACCACGTGTAGTTTCGAATCCCCCTTTACGCGAGGCGACATTTTTTGTTGTGACTCCAGGTTGTGGAACACTTGTCTAGAGAAACGTCCGCCCACTCTGGAGATCGAGAGGGATCGTTATCGTAGATGAAGAAAAATTTCTGTTTTCGTCGACTTCCGTTTGCTTGAAAAATCGTAATCGACGATTTAGATGGATCGACGAGCCCACTCTTTGAATTTCATTTGTTTATGTACAAAACCTGATTCAGTGTGGTTTGACGCAAAGGTGTGGTGGTGTCAGGCACTGATATCAAATCTCGATGATCAGTTTCAATCCCATTTCGAATTTAACAGTCCGAGTAACGATGGTTGAAGGGCATCTTCGTTGGTTCATGTTTGAGTGCTCCCCTGAATTGAACTTCCGAAACTATGACTCGCATCCATTAATTTTTTTTTATTTCAACGGCGATGCTACGAAACGACGTCGCCTGTCAGGATAAGACAACGCAGGAAACAACAACAGTTGGCGAGATTTTAGTTGCCCGCGGCGGCTTCTGTGAAAATGACTATCTTCTGGGATGTTGCGTCGAGAAGTGTAGTAGAAGTTTAAAGACGTTTCAGAGGGCCGTAATGCATTCATCTTCAGGGCGGATATGATGGATGATCACCCTGATGATGAAGACAGAAGATAGTCATCTTCACTGTTGTCGGTCACCAAAACTCAGATGGCAGTGCTCCGAGTTCCGCCGACAGATGTACCAGATGACTTTGTGTGAGGGGGTGTCCAAAGTTTTAATATGTTGTGGTTATGTTTTAATGACACTAGCGACCACTGGTTTACACTGCAATCTCCTTGGACTGGGTGCAGGAGGTGGGTGTAATTCCGTTTCGGAGTGGCCAAATGGCGGTCTGGTCCAGATAAAGAAGGAGCCGATAAACAGTTCTGGTGGGAGTACGACCCCGTGTCTCCAGGTCGCCGAAGTGACAACCAGTATTCGACATCCTCAGCAGAATGTGAGTTCTGTGCCTAACATGGCGACAGGGTCGCCTATGGCAGCCATTGTGAAACTGGAAGCCACGCCATGTTCCACATCTCCATGTAATGGCGGCGTCAACAGTACTTCAGCAAATGGCGGGCCCAAATCAATGCAACACCCCTCTGTCAACAGCAGTGGTAAGTGGAACCTCGTAATTTACGTAAAAAGTAGAATAGACCCCAAGTAATTAATGGCGTATACTCGGTTATTGCTTTCTTGGATTTGTTTTTGTAATAGGAAGGTTCTTAAGCAGTGGTGTGACGTTGTCGCATTCATGTGGGCTAGAAAAGGAGGATTTTGGTGTGAGGTTTCTCTCGCAGTGTTTAATCATGACACGCGGTAAGGAACAAAACTTGATCCAGCGTAAAGTTAGTTACCCTCTGTGTTTATTATTCATTGGTGTAGTCGTTGGTCGCACTTGGGAAATCGTGTGAAGGAGTTTTCTTCTGAGCCACGTCTAAATAGTCCGCTGCGTTGATCTGAGAAATGTTGTAGTAGGTCTGTTTATGTATTTAACAGACTGTGCACCTGGGTCGTAAGAAGCAGCGTTTCCTACAATTCTGTTAGAGCTTTGTCACGCTACGGAAATACCAGGAGGAACAGGTTTGGTCCCGGAACCGGAAATTCGTCACAAGAAGCAAGTAAGGATCAGCCGTGACTATTAATGGCCCTTTCAGTGGGAAATTAAACTATGGGAAGGCGGAACATGGCCTGTGTTGGTTTCTAAGAACATGCTCACACGTCCGAACGCATTCTTTAAGAGCTTCCGACTTGCTCGTTCTGGAACGGGACAAACCGAGTTGCATGGTGCAGGACTGTCGGCACAATGGCTTCACGCGGAGGGCTGTGAAGATGGCTGTCTTCTGGTAGATATTGACCGGTGTTTCAGAGGAGCATACTGCCTCCATCATCAGGTCGATCGCTGTGAATACACGCCGAAACGCCCCAGAAGACAGCCATCTTCAGCTCGTAGCCTGAACGGCCCGAGGCGGTATGTCGACTGCGAAATGAGACCGCGGTAAACAGGATGGCCTCTGAGGACGGGTTTTTCAACTTTTTTTCCACGTAACTTTAAGGGTCTGCCCGGTAACACTCATTTTCCCTCGTGATGTCGCCAAGTGGCTACGTTTTGTTGTGTTCCTGTAGCCATCCCAGTCGGTATCGCCGTGGCAAGACAGCGACTGCTGGATCACCCTCTGCCGCCGTCTGGCAATAAGTCTGACATGAAGCCCCCCCAGCCCCCCCCGTGCAGACAACAGAAGGCTCTTATACCGGCGCCCCTGGACCCCCAGTGCAGCGTCGCCGATCTAGTTCCTGCCCCAGCGCCGCCGTCTCTCTCTGCAATGGGTAAGTGGTGTGTGATTTTCGAAATCGAAAGTTTCTGAGCGGAAGGGCCATTTTTCTCACATGCACGTACGTTCACAGGGACGAATTATTTCAAGGGCGAGTTAAATTTTAAATCTGTCTTCGGGAATATTGTCACCATGAGAACGCGAAATCTCGCCATAAACAAATTATAACTCTGATATGATCAAAACTACGGATGTTTCATACGAAACAAGTAATATTAGAGCAATTTTCAATTTTATAAAATTTCCATTTCGTGAGTGCTAAACATGTCTGCTGCGAATACTTTTCATAATTACCGAATATTCTTCTTAAATCGTGGCCTAATTGTGTGGCTCGCTCTGTACATCGCGGATTGGACATGAACGTAGTTTTTCCGGTTTTATTTCACCCACAAAGAATTTTAAGCTCTTAAGCACTGGCCGATTTTATTTGCACTGACTTCGCAGATTCTGTACCAAATAGTGGGGGTTCCTTGTAGTGAACGCACCCAGAATAACTAATATTAACCATTTAGTGGTTCTTATCCCAGAGAAAATTGTACGCGTCTGCGTTACAGAGAGCTGGTAACTGAGATTTCAGGTTCTCACCGACGTTTCAGAGGTGCTTGCTGTCTCCATCATCAGGGCGTTGAGTGATGAGGCATCTCAACACCCTGATGACGAGCTGCAAACCGAATCTCTAGAAGTTAATGTTAAGGCGTTGAGAGTGGCTGGGAACGTAGCACGCAGAGAGGCAAACACCTGTTTTCCAACAGCAGTACTCCGTAGCTGATGGGCAATGTCAGTGGATTGCGTGACGTAGGCTGCACACAGCATCAGATGTTAATGAAGCGAGCTTGGTGGCCAATGTAGACTTTCCATCTAATCTTTGTTTTTCCCAGTTTGCTCTTATCAACGCGAGTAGCCAAAGTTCTGTTTGTTAACTACACCAGATTACGAGTTCGTGTGATATTTGAGTTGGTAAGGCCTTTTAATACTGGGGTTCGATTCCCACCCCTGGACACCCGCTCATTGAACGTCGCGGCAGAGTTGTTAACACCCCTGCGTCGTATTTGGGAGGTCTAGGGTCTGAATCTAGTTCCGGAGACCGCATGCTCCTAAGTTGCACAGCGGTCGTCTTGGTGTGGAAGGGTCCCACAGAGTAGTTATATCTTTTCTTGTCCTGAAGATGGGGACACAGGTGCCTCCGAAACAGCTTATAGACTTATGAACGTTGTCCAAAGTTTTGTGACGTAAATACGTCAATACGGAAGTATCATTCGGCAAAAAAGTGAAAGGAAAACTTGTAAGATCCATATCAACAATGTGTAAATATGGATCGACAACAATGGTTATGTTACCTAGGAAACGTCATCTGTTTACTCGGCATTGTTGTAATTAAAGCTAATATATAAAGTTCCTTTCCGTATAGACGTATTTACGTCAGATTCCCCGGAACCGTGGCTCCACTGACAACTTTTACGACGGCCATTGTTACACAGCTTTGTGCCATGAAAGTTGCACGTTTCAAAGAGCGTCATTTCCACGTGGCCTTTAATTTTGATTATAAACACGTAGACACGTAACACGGATCTTTACTACAGTCCGTGTGACGTTCCATCGCGTAAAACGTATTCTAGTAATAATTGTACGCTTATAATTACATAAACAGTGTTTTCGTTGGTGCTGTTAATAATGTGGACGACACCGACAGCCCTCGGTTACATTTCGCCATGAAAAATTATTAAAAGATGCATCTCGCGCGCGCTCTAGGGCGAGGGCGCCATGACGGCTTGCGTAAAACAGTCCGGCTGATTCCTCCATGTTGGTTTTTCATGTGCGGCAGTGCTTCAGCCTCAGTGCCAGGACAGATCGACCAATGGTCTGGCTCCGTGGGCGGCGACAACCAATCATAACCCCGCCCTGACTCCGCCCACATTATGGCAGTATCCTAGTAAGTACCACCCGCTACTTTCTCCTCCTATGACTAAGCTTTGTTGGGCTCAAGGGGTTGGAGTACTTACCTCCCCTCCGTCTTACTTTTGTCTGGAATGCTGTTTGTTATTATAATGACGTGCCACATTTGTGGCACAAATAGTTCTAGCTTTAAGCCGCTGGGCGGAGCTTGCAGCGTCATTATAATGTCCATAATGTTATCTAACATGGCACGAAGTTAAAATTTGATAGGAGGCGTACGAAAGTACTCGGGAAAGCTTTCGAAAACATTAATACTATTCCTTGTTTTGTTAAAAGATTAGAAATACCGAGCTTATTGCTTTATGTGAATTTTCGTCAATTTTTTTTTAATGTGGAAAAAGCAATAACCCGTTTAAATCTGTGTTACTGAGAGAAGAAACAAAGGCAGTCATTAGGAACCTCGAATTAATAATTATGACGTGGGTAATTTGTCTTCTGCATTGTTGCTACGTGTAGTCTGGTAGAAATTGATCGACGTTTCAGAGGTACTTGCCGCCTCCATCATCAGGGCGATATCGCACTGATTCTGGGAGCCTCTGGAACAAACTGCATGGCGCAACAACCCAGAAGACAGCCATCTTCATCATCAAATCCTACTGATGTATCCTTGTTTTGAGACGTCTTTCAGTTTCGCCCCTTTTTTTTACAGTGCTTGGTCTAATGTGATATTATCTAGACCAAAAATTTAAAAAATACTACGAAATGGACGCTGTAAGCACAGTCGGAGTCAGTCTATATTTTTAATGTCGCATTTCATTGCATCTGAGTGGTTTGAAATGTGTAGAAAACGAGGCGAAGTCCTTATATCAGTAGTAAATTTAAGGTTTCTCAAGATCTTCGCTGAAGGAAAGCGTGAGTTTTGGCTCTAAAGATTATGGGTAACAACGCCATGTTGAGTTGATGCCACCGTCTCGGTCCGTCAGCCTCGAAGGTGGAGGCGGGACACTCCGAAACGCTGGCATCCAACCTGAAAGTACACACGGCTTCAAAATTCTGAAGACCAACAATTTAAGGAACGTGGTTTACGAAAGACTTGGCTTGGTTGTGTTGTCGGTGGAACAAGAGAGCAGCGCGGGACGAACGCCATCGGTAATAATTCTGACACAGAATAAGCCACCCCCGCCACGTCTGTGCTCGATCGTATTGGAACAATGCACATTTCTGTACTCCCATACGCGCACAGTCCAAAGTCTTCAACTGTACACTTTGAAAGCTAACGCCTTCAGTGCCATTACCGACTCTAGTTACGTCGTCTTAAATGTTTTAAGTGTAATTCTGGTTTTCCCAGCTAGTCTGTAGCCCCAAATTTGTCAAGATCGGTTATTTCAAACTCGGGTTCACTCGCCAGAGTTTGAAAATCAAATTCTACGCTTTGGCCAGTTTACGAGTAAGATGCAGGCTCCTGTAGCAAATAGGAAATTAGGAGCTTGGCCTAAGCGTAAGGTAACAGACAACATTTTAGTTTCGGACCTCCGTATATGACAGGAATAATTATCCCACCCGGTCAGTTTATGTGTTAGTGTCACACTTCATGAATTCCGCTCGGCCTTCCGAGTTGCTTAAGAACGTAATTTGTTGGCTGTGTTGATAGTTTGATATATTGGATGCACGGACGCAAAACATCACGAAACTTAACTATACAGCTGGTTTGGTCCATTTCTCTTCTCTGTCAATACCATCAATATGTTGGCGCCATGATTAATTTGCTCTCCAGTGTATGTTTTTCTGTTCGTAGCCCACGTACCAGTGCAGTTGGGTACAACGGAACACGTGCCATTAGATTTACCACCTGTGGGGTACCAGTTGGTACGCGATCCTATGGCAAGCCACTTCCTCTTGATACCAACAGCATCCAACATGGGTAAGCAGTAATTATCTGAACATCTAAGGCGTAAGTAGATGTTCTGTTTTGATGTCGAAGGTTTCGTGCCGGAAGGGCATATCAACATATTTACAAAATCAGAGATTAATAAAGTCTTCTCGGGCTATCAGCCGTGTTAGATGGTATTTAATCGCCGACGTTTCGAGGACCATCTGTCCTCATTTTCAAGGCTGTTGACTGTGTGGACACCAACTAACACGGCTGATAGCCCGAGAAGACTTTATTAA
>NW_019059701.1:105039-127604 GCF_000696155.1 Zootermopsis nevadensis | reverse complement strand
TGACTCCACCTCCTGAGGCTGCAACCAGCCATTCAGAATGTGAAGATGCAAATTCTAGCTCGACAACTTCAGCGGTGTGCGCGACATTGGACCAGGGAATCGCACAGCTCCCGGCTCCCATAACAGTGCAGGACGCGAGCAATCAGACCGACACACCACCTGTCAGTGAGGATGAAAACTGCTCTGATTCTGGCCCCATCCAAGAGAAACTGCATGTACGTGACCTGCAGGTAAGTACTACGGGTCAGAATCTGGTAGTTCTAAATGTGTGTGTTCTTCGTCGAGGCTCGACAAGTCCCAGGCACTGTCATGATGGGTCATTGTGGCGCTGGTATTTTCTCCTTTGAAGTTATCTTTATATGTATGCCAAATTCTTAGTAACAGCGTGGTTAGTTCTGATAATCATCAATTTGATATTTTTCAAACAGTCTACATGTCATTTGAGATGTTCCTTTGTGGCTGATTAATGTACATAAACACCTCATGTCAAACAACTTAAAATTTCTGGATTGTTATTCTGGTTACAATATTGGTCGTCATTAAATTATAGAATGCTATGACTGGTGTATGCAGTGACTTAAAGTATTCACTCTAAATCTACGCATTATTTTGCCAGTGCCAGGATAAAGGGATATGAGCCCTAAAATTTTCAGAAACAAAAATACAATTTTCAGAAAGTTGCAATTTGTGCTGATGTAAAACCATACCAAAATTAAAGCTGTAGACTTTATAACTTATGCTAATTTTTATAGTTAAGTTAAAACTTAAAAAAAATTATAGATTATATACAAGAAATTTAAAAAAAAGTCATTGAAATTTAATAAAAAATGCTGGTCAAAGTCATATTTCTCGGATAAGATTTTGTCTTAGTGAGTATAAAACCTCCTATTTGTAATGCTTATGAATTATATTTCTAAGGCTGCCCATTTTAATCAATATATTTGTACTTTATTATAATTTAAATACATTTATTTATTCATTGATACCTACAGCCAAAGCAGGAAATACCTGAAAGCTCTTCATGTGATGCAAAACCACAACCAGTTGATGGTCATGTGGTGGACTTGAGTGGTCTTGAACTGCTATCAAATAGCATTGAACAGTTTGTGAATCATCATACCTATCACAGTGATGGGTTACCACAAGATGGTAACTCTTTGACCACTGCTGGCATGGATTCTTCTCAAGACTCATCCAAGTTACCAGCATGTTCAAGCAGTTCATTATCTGATATGAAACGAGAACTTTCAGATTTACGACCAGCAGATGAGAAGGCAGCCGAAACATTACAGATGCTTTGTCAACAGTCAGCAGTCAGTCAAATGAAATCTTCTGTTGTTGAGGGACTAACAGTGACAGAGCATCTGAACGCTACATTTAACGATGGTGAACAGGTCTTCGGTGAAAACTGTGATAACAAAGTCTTGAACGTAACATCCGGCCAGATACACGCAGATGATTTGAATAACAGTTCAAATAATAATGTAGAATGTGGTAAGGTGTGGGGTGATATGTGCTTAAACCAGGTTTGCGAGAGAGTAGAAACAATGGGAAGAAGTTTGAATGAGGGAAGTAACATGCTCGGTGGTCTTGGTTTATTGTGCGCTTTGGCAGAACAGAGGTTCATGGAGGAGGTTGCCACAGCTAGTGAGAACTCCGCATCAAAACCAGAGTCATCTGGATTGACTGGTGACGACGTCCATAATTCCTCTTCACCGTGTCTTTCGGTCAAGTCGTTAGAATCTCCCCCAGAAGTTGCTGGGGCAGGCGTGGATGTTAACCGTAACTACAAGACAAGGAAGTCGGAACAGGAATGTAAGAAATATATTGCAAGCAAGGTAATGCAGTATTACCATCATAGTGGCACAGGAAATAACAGTGGGTCAAGCAGTCCACAGCACTGTTCACAGCAAATGTTACAATCACAGAAAGTAGTTTCATTGTGTTCGAGTCCGTCCTTGTCATCTGCTGAAATCATGGATGCTATGGAACTGAACATGCGTATGAAGTTAGCAGAACTACAACGCAAGTATCGTGAAAAGCAACGTGAACTTTCTAAACTCACTCCCAAGAAATCATCACTGTCAGATGTGACAGCAAATGAAGTGTCGGATGCTCCTCAGACCGTCAGCCCAGTGAAGAGGGGTCCAGGCCGACCAAGGAAAAAGTGCAACAAGCTGTGCCTCGATTCTCCACCACTATCACCCCCTGGTGGTACAGGTTTAGCAGCTCCAAAGCTCAGGGTTGGGCGTGCACCTCTGCTAGCATCGTCTCGAGAATTGCCACCGCCTGTGCTTGAGAAGGTAAGCATTGTGAGTGTATCATTTTATTCATCCCTTGAAAATTATGTTTTAGATTAATTAGACTTGTTAAGCATTCATAGAGTTATGTTTATTGTATATACCAGTTTCAGATGGCTTAGAACTAGTAGTATCAAGCATTTGAATGCTTGTGTGCTGTCTTCAGGTTACTGAACTGACCGCACGTCAATGTCCGAGGTTCGATACTGATGACGATATTGCAGCCCCCAAGTTGAAAGCTTCAAAACCAGATATTTTGAAACCACCGACATTAACAGCCAGTCGAATCTTGACATGCGCCAAATTCAAACCATCTCCAGTTACTTGTAACAATAGTAACGTTGTTACAAAGGGCCTCAAACTACCACAGTGCAATGTTAATCTGGTGAAACTCACAACAAGTCATGGGGATGTCACTAAGATGAAGAATGCATCTGGAAAGCCAGGAAATGAGTCTGGTGGTGCTTGGAAGAATGTGGGCGCATCTGCCTCAGTGACTCCGTGTGACATTAAACACGGGAGCATAACGGCAGTATCAGAGCTCGGTGTTGTAGATAAACAACGGAGTGGTAAGTAAAAGTTGTATGTGTCAGTTTCTTAACATCGCTGACATATACCAATTCTGATCCATCATTCTTCCCTGTCTGCCCACCGTTGTTCTTTCACTTATGTATACGCCATTGCTTCCTGGATTCCTTCCACGATCCATTTATCAACCCGTATCTGATTAGCATTAGGAATTGTTGCTGTAAGTGCTTCGTGAAGATTACCAGTAGGAAAGCTTTTAATTTTTGCTTCCTGTATGTGCAGACCTTTAAATTATTTCACATGTTTTAACATTTTCATGATACTTGTTAACCCCATAACCAAAATTCATGGGAACATGACATATGGTGTAGCTGGTAAATCAGTCTCATGCATGTGTTGATATCTGACACCCTCATATATTACTCTTCACTTAATGAAGTCTTAGTTAATTTGTTTGTGTTGTTGCTCGTGGACTAGGATGAAAGGAAATCACATTTAGTTTCAATATATTCTTCATTTCTGTATTATGTTTGGTATCTGTTACATGTTTATTAAGGGGTTAAGTAAGGTTATTTTGGATAGAGTTGATTGTGCAAAGAAACAAATCCAAACAAGACACAACTTTAAAAAGGTCAAGTTAATAATAATAACTCACATTGAACATTAATAATTAAAATCTGTATGTGAGGACATATGAAATAATATTTCAGCCAAGGGTATGGGGGGTTTATAACGAGCCACCACCTTATCGTTTCTGAAGAGGCAGTGACCAACACCAAACTATGTCCTCTTCCATGCCACTCGCCCAGTCTAAACATTGCGTTCAGCAAAAGGTAGCAAGGAAATAAAAATAATAATGCCTAACAGAAATTGTTTTACTAATAGAATAAAACAAAGATCAAAAGAAAAGTTACTTATAAAATAATAATAGAATGTATATAATATTAAAAAATTGTAGACATATTTAACTGCAGTCTACCAGTTGGAAAACACTTTTCTTGTATAATTTGTAGAAGAGTATGATTTCCTGTTTCTTATCACATGGAGTTAAAATGATAGAAGTTTCACACACATTTTAATAAGTTTTAGGTTATAAATGCGCCCTGCTTTGGTAAAACTGAGGTGAATAATTAACAGGACATTATAATAGAAATCTTAAAACTCAAAGAGTAATAACCAGAAGCAACTGCCATGTTTCATTAAGCAATATGTTTTATATTCCATGGAAGTATAAATTGTATTGCTCCATGCAACAATATACAATGAGAATTATTTGCAGCTTTATGTTGGCCTTAGCAGCACAGCCACCAAATATCCTCAGTCTATCTAATGGCAGTGGTTTGCTGCAGGAAACAGGCTGATAAAATTCAATGCAGGAGTGATAAGGAAAAAATTGTATTATTTTATATGCAAATCAAAGAAGACATTGAATACACTGTAGGTATAATAAATTCTTTTAATTTCTAATAGGGATTAGACACAATAAAGTCATTGTGAGTAATCAGCAGAAGCTGACTGAATAATCTATAATTGTAATCAGAATCTTTAGCTTTGATTTTGATTTGTGATTTGTTTCTTTAAAACATTAAGGTCTCTATTTGTTTTTCACTGGTGTTTGCTTCTCTGTGCTAAATTCGCACTGGTTGCTTCGATGGTCTCCTACCCATGCTTTGAGTGTCACTCGTCTTAATATTCAACTCTGCCATTGTTACAGGATCGGTGCATACATATAAATTAATAGTACACAGTGAAATAAAAATATTGTATTACTATCAGTTGGGGTGTCATCAGTTGAAACCCACAATATTGTGGTAAAAAATTGGAGCACTGTATGTTGGCCTGTATCATAATGAAAAATATTTGCTTTATAACACTGTTTATAAGTAGGAATTATATTCCTGTGAATTATAAAGCATAAATTGAATAGAGTAACATTTTTTGCAAGTGGTTAGTATATGTGACTTGTATGTATGTTACATTTGTTAAACTCGACATTAATGAATTTATTATAAAATGATATGTGGGGGTATCTTGAATTTATATGCCTAGAGCAGTGTAGTCGTTCTTGTTGTTAATAGCAATAATGCCTTGGAGCGAGGGACTTTTTGGTGGGTTACTATTTGCCTGTGAAATGGCAATGTTTATTTGAGTTTAATACAAAATTAATTCCATGTCATATCCTTCATGGAAATTTTCACTATGAGATTTAGAAGACCTAGGCATAGATGGGAGGTTAATATTAAAATAGTTTTTAGAGAAATGTGATGTGAAAGTGTATGTTGGATTAAGCTGGTTCAGTACAGGGTAAGATGGTGGACTTCTGTGAACATGTCTAAATTTTCTAATTTAATAATAACATGGTTTTACTTAAGTGTTGCCATCCATCAAGATGGCGACAGAGTTGAACATATTGAGACGTAGGGCAACTGCTTGTTTCCAGCCTTGTCCACCCCAACCGGCCACACATTTGGCTGGAAACCCCCAGCACACCTCACCCTCATGTCAGGTGAGTCTACCAAATTGCATGAATGGCAACATACTTCGTCTTGCTCATTGTACACAAGTGTTTGTATATTTTTAGCATGAAAGAGTATTGACCCATTGTGAATATTTACTTTGATTTGTGTTATAATTATTTCAAGACTGCGTTGTGATGGGCTGCAGTTCATGAAGAAGTGCTTCACAATTTTATATTTATTTATGTCTGAGAAAACATTATTGAATAAAATTGGAAAAATACTTGTATAATGCCAGCATATTCTGTTCTCAGATACTTTCAGTAAAAACACACAAACCGTATATTCAAAGCCATTTTCTGTGACTTTCATGATTTTGATTTTATAATTAAGCATTATTTCAGGTTTAATTTGTGTTGGATTTTCAAGGAATTGCTGAGTATTAACTGAAGTGCTTCAGATATCATTTCACTTTAAAGTACAGCGGTAATTCAGAAGATGCATGAAGTGCTTTTTACAGTTCAAATTTATTTCCACACACATATTTTGTGTGTACTTTTGTCCTAAATTTACATGTTATATCTACTGGGTTACAGTTGTTATGACAGTAAAGCCATTTATAACATAACCCACATTTCATATTAAATAAGTTTGAATAATCTTTAAACATACTTCAAATGAGTAGCACTGTATTTATGACATGTAATTAAGAATGACAGTGCTCTGTTGTTTTTTAATTTCATTAAATGAGATTGGAATACTGAAAATATTTATTTCAATATTAAGAATGTTATGTTGTGTTTTATTTTAGGGGAGAGTGATTCTTTATTCTGGTTCAAAACTGCTTCAAGCAAATCAAGTGTTTCCAAATCTCAGCAACAGGAACAAAGTTCTCCATCACTAGAGGTATGAGAATCATAAATATAGACTCCATCTCTAGACTTCGTGTTCAATAGGCATGTATTTAACTAATTATCAAATTTGACAAAACTTGCTTTGCCTCCTGCTGGAGGGATTTCTTTTGTTAGTAATATGGCAATGAAATTGTATACATTATTACCAATATTTCTAAGACACTGAAAATAACCAAGACTGACTTTGTTATAATTCATCCCGTTTCACTAACTTTTAGGTTATAATAGGCAAACTGAGAGAATAAATTTGCTGCTTTATCACCAGTTTGGTATGTTTCACCATGTACATGCATTCACACAAAAGTTTAGAATAATTTTTTTTCTCTGTGCCAGATTTTGAAACTTAATCAAGATAGAAATTTTATATTAAATGGCAGGGTTTGTGTTTACTTGGACATTTTATAATGGTAGAATAATTTTAATATTGAATGATTGTTAATGACATTGCATTCATAGCCCAGTTTAATGTTTGAACTGGGGTTCTTGAAATATGAAACTGTTTAAAACTCAGAATTGTTATATTTGATAGCATGTCACACCCCTTCTGGAATATAATATAAACCTGAGGAGTTCCTTGTTCTTTTTACCTCACTAATAAGACTTTCTGTGTTTTATTCTATCTCATAGATCTCGGAAGACCACAAGCCAAAGCTTTCTCTGTCCCCACCACCTCTGTCACCCTCTCTACCCCCGTGTCTCTCTTCATCATCATCGACTTCTTCAACGTCGTCGTCATCAAAAAAGCGGAAAGTGGGCCGGCCAAAGAAACATTTCTCTGTGACAGGTCGAGAAATAGCAACTGAGACAATAGTTGCAAAGAAACCCAAGTCAAAGAGCAGTCTAGTCGGACTGTTACTATCCAAGTCTCGGCATGCCAAACCTCTCCACATCAAACCTGCTCATTCTGTATCGCATAAACCCCTCACAAATTCTCATGTTGATAGTTCTGTTCCATCTTACGGTAGCAGAGTTGTTACATCTCATAAATCGAATGGCAGTTCTTCAGATGGCACAAATTTGTACAACAAACCACTCATAAATTCTAGTAGAAATAATGCCAACAATTACTTGGAGAGTGGAAGCAACTCTGTTAAGATTAATGGTTTTACTAAGATTGGTGGTAGAAAAGGGTGTGAGAGTAGTGGCGTTGTGAACAAGAGAAATGGAACATGTCTGGCATTGTCAGAGAGGAAACCTAATAAGATTCGTCCAAAACTGAAGGCAGAGGCTAAAGTGAAGACATGGTCATGGTGTGAGGATGAAGATACAGTGCCGATGGAATGGTCTGGCAGCAAGGTGAAAGCTGTGGAACCTGCTGTCACATCTGCTGCTGTTCTGAGCCAGACATGTTGGGCAAAGAAATCAGAAGTCAAGGTGAGAGTAGAATGGATAACACAATTTGAATGTGATGTCAGTGATCTAGTTTTATTTTTCTTAGAATTAAATCTGAAGTTTTGCGATGATGGTGTATTATTAAAATAACAAAATTTATGGGCCTTATCCATTATCTTAATTGAAGTAAGACAATATTTTGGAGACTGGAGGCTGGAGTCTGTCTCTGCTGGGCCCAATCAATCGTGCTATTTCCAACAGAGTGGGTGTTATTGTTAGAGTTATGTTGTATAGATTCTGTGAATTATGTAATAAAAGTGTAGAAGCGAAAATAAGTAGTCATGTAAATGACAGATTGTGATTAACATATGCTTTTAACTTCAGATGGAGAAACCTATGGCAAAAGTTACCACAACATCGGCATCAGAAGTCGTTGCTCGATCAAGGAAACGAAAGTGTAGCAGCAATAGCAGTGATTCAAAGTCTGTGATAACAGCAGTAACTTCTGCAGCAACAGCAACCACCATTAGCACAAATTTCACTACAGCCACCATCACCACTACCACTGCAACCACAACCACAATCACAACCACAACAACAACAACAGCAGCAACAGCGGCAGCTCCTGCTAGTAAACCTTCCAGAAAGGGAAAATCTGTTCGGGAGAAACGTGCCAAGCACTCATGTGATGGTTCTTCCCCCACCAAGAGACAGAAGAGGAGTAGTCCAACCTCTGGACAAGGGACGGCAAGCAGTGAGAGTGAGGACATCCCCCTGAGCATCCTTAGCAAACAGACTGCAGCTGCTGCTGTGGCAGCAGTGTCTGCGCTGCCCACTGGTGAGAAACACCACTGAGTTACTGAAGAATTTCAGGAAATCTGTTTAGTTGAGTGTATGTTAAAGGGACATTTTAAAACAGAATTCTCTAAATGTCTGTCACAATGGTTGATTCATTCCACCAATATTATTTAGCACATTGGCTGAGGATCGATTCAGTGATCTATAGCAGTGGTATTCAACCTGGGGTACGCGAAGACATCGTAGGGGGTACGTGAAATTTAAAAAGAATATGATAAACACTGAATAATCAGTAATGTAATTTATTTAATTTATTTTAGATGTAGATTGTATACTATGTATAACTTGAATTATACACCAACAACTTTGGGGGTGCTAGGTACAATGTAGATTCCCACAGAGTAGGTGGCAAATTAAATTTAATGGTGCTGGTTGGAGGCTGCCCTCTATTATGCTTCCAAAAATTCCCATCCTCTGCTCATTCACCCTGAAGATGGTAACTGCATTGTTTCCTGAAGGATTGGATAATTCTCAACATTCGATGTTGCTTATATGCAAAAGCTGAAGTCGTGCGTTGATCTCTGTGAAAAGCGTAGGGCAGTAGTCTATTAAATGTGGTAGAATAGTTTAGCAGAGTGCTTACATTTGACAAATTGTTCTTTGGCAGCTCCCTGCCAGCTGACACAAGTGCACCTGAACACTGAGAAGCAACGTGCACTCACTGTGGTGGGTGGGCTCTTTTATGCTGGAACTATCTCTGCAATTCAGGCACCAGATATATATGGGATCACTCTTGATGGGGAGAGAGGCAGTCGGCCTCATATTTACTCACGTGAAGGAATTCTTCAGGATGCTGTAAGTTTTATAAACATAATATTGTGCTGCATAAAGAAATATTTTCTATATGGCAAGGATGGAATGGTTAGAAAATATTTTTAAAATCATTTGTGTAAAAACAAGTCACATTTTCTGTTTACATTTGAGTTGAGGTTTCAATAGAGAGAAAGGTTATAAAATTATAATAGTAGTTTATTACTCTAAAGAGAGAATTATTTTTTGGTTATTATTAGCTGTCTGAATAAAGATGAAAAGTTGCATGCCATTTTGGAAGCCAGCTGTGTCCTTTTTCTTATGTTAAAAAATAAATAAAGGGAAGAAAAGGTAGCTTTTCTTTGGGACCTTCCACTCTCTTTGATTCAGACAATATATCTGTGTTTAAAGAAAGTTCTGTTGTTAGTAGAAGTAAGGTTATGGATTCACACAGTTTCTATCTGGATAGAAGAAAGAACTTGTTAGTTAGTTAGTTAGTTAGTTATAGGCACAAAAATAAGTGTAGGTTTGTTTCAAAAATGCAACATTTAGTTTACATTACATAAGGTATATGTAAACTTGATTATAAGGAGAATGTCTTTGTATAGAGCATTATGGGAGAATGAATTCATTATGGATATCTGCATCCATTATTGACATTCAGTATCAGAATAGCGAGGTGGAGGAAAACCATAGATTATCCTTACGTTCCAGCTTTGCTATAAAGTTGGTGTTGACATGTGCATAATTTAAGGTACATGTCACTTGAGTCACATTATTTAACTTTTCTGTGTACTTATTGATAATTTCTAAATGAATTTCATTTTCTAGTTTTTAAAATTGAAAAACATGAATCTAAACAGTGGGAATGATTGGCTTTCCAGATACTGGAAGTTCGACCAAGTAATATTAGTGACCTGACACCTGGAACAAGAGTGTGTGCCTACTGGAGTCAGCAGTACAGGTGCCTTTACCCTGGAACAGTGGCACAACCATCATCACCGGACCCAGAACTTGATCTGCATTTTGTTAATGTTGAATTTGATGATGGAGATAGTGGTCGCATAAACTTGGATGACATCCGACTTTTGCCCAAAGATTACCCCATTATTGGTAGGTTTCTTAATCGTGGACTTCATGCTTCATCTTAACCTGATCTGTCGGATAGTCACTACATGCAAGTGCCAGTATTACCACTACTGTCAAGTAACAAAACATTTGTTCATTGACAGAAGCTTGAGATAGGGGATTAATTTTTTTTAGTTTGGAGCGTACATGTTCATTCTACAGCCGACATTGTTCAGCCAAGTCACAGTAGGCAGTGTGTATGACCTTGTCAGTTTGAGTATGATGATTTATTGATTTAGTGACTACATCTAATGACAAAATTTCAGAGGCTGTATAATTTCAGATGACTTGGGAACATGATAATGAACAATGAGTAGTTAGAATTTGGAAGGAAGTGGTATTGGCCTATCCATCTGTCATCCTAGAGAGACTGAGGAAACTGCATTGAAGACAGACAGTGATGCACTTGAGATCTGAATGAAATATTAGTTTGGATCATTTGCCATTACACCAAAATGCATGGTGTCTTGTAATTCATGAGTGCTGACCTGAATACACAAACTATTAAGGAGCCGTTAAGATCAAAGATAGACAAGGTTATAAAAAGAGGGGGAATACAAAGATAATTTCATCTTTGTGTAATGTCTCAATCTAGGGACCACTAGAAAATTCTGGCGTAGAATAGTGAACATGTTGAACTGCAGTGTCCATAAAAACAAGAGATATCTGTATAACTGGTAGATTTTATTCAAATATATGCAGTGCAGAGCCATGGGAATACGAGGTACATGGAGAACCTTGGTTGTTAGACAATCCACTTAAGGTGGAAACTTCTCAGGAGGAGGCAAAGGAAGAAGAAGATGATAAAGTTCAATAATTGCTTAAAAAATCCTTGCACCGTTTATGTAGCAAGTCAGTTTGTCTTTTAGTCATTTGATTAGGTAGTCAGCCAGATAGTTATTAAGTAAATCAGTAGATTATTCAGTCAGAGTTGAGAAAGAACACTGAAACTGTTATCCATTCTTTGATTCCAGAATATGATCCAGAACCGTCATGGATGTTGGGGAAGCGTCGGCGAAGAAACTCTGGCGCCAGCTGTGAGAGTCATTCAAAAGATCGGAGAGCCAGTGCTGAAGCAGCAAATACCAATAACAACAACAACAACAATAATGTAAAGCGTGGAGCAGCTACACAGAAACAGGTGTGTTTGTTAGGTTATCTGTCTGGAAAGTAACTTACTGGCAAACTCTGAAACTTTCAGATTTCCCATAAATTTTAGACTGGTGATTCTCAAACTTTTTCTCAATGCACATATAGCTTCTATATTGTCAAGTTTAATGGCCCACTTTGCAGAATACTTTGTATAGTTGTCACAAATTATTAAAGCATAGAGGAAACTTGCAAAGACGTCTGGTGCGATGCAGTAGCACAAAGTTTTACCATGATTTTGCGTCATGTGTTTAATAAAGTGTAGATTTGTACACAAATGTGTTTACATTTTAATTTCTGATTTAATTTTAAATCATGTGAAACTGTCAAAATGCATTATTTTAAAAGGGACCATGTGCATGTAATATCAGCTTATGATGTAATGTGAAATGTATGGAGATTAAGTGACAAATGATGTTTGTTAGGGGAAAACTAGTAAAAGTAGTGTCACATGATTCAGGCTCTGAGCAAGCATTTGTAACATGACCTTCCACTTTCTGCAGAAAACAGAGACAATGCAACTTATGTGGCATGGACAGTGATCCAGTGGCTGAATTTAGTGCTCCTTTCTGTGCACAAATAATTCATGCACAGACAATTATTGCCCACTGTATCTTATCTTATTCATACAAAAGAATGCACATTACCCATTGCATAACAGGCTGTGTAGGCTTCAGAGGTATTATGAATGCAGTGGCAAAGAGAAAAGTCTGTGTCCCTGCTTGGAGTTTGGCAGTGGTCAGGCAATCACTTTCACTGATGCTGTTCTGGTTCATTTTACAATAAAGTTTTTTTTTCAAATCCACATTTATCCTTTAATTGTGTGAATTAAGCCCTATAGCTGAAGTAAATTTTTGGCGCAGTATTGTCTGGTGATAGTGTCTATCATAGAGTATTCTATAATAGAGGAATCTGTAATCTGCAGATACAAAGTACAGCATTCTTGTTAATAAATCAGTATTAGTACAAATCATAAATCAGTTTATCATTCTGACTCCTAACTTCTGTTCATAAGTTCTTCACCTTATGATATCTGTTTGGATATAAAAGATAAGAATTTATATGAATTATTTGCACAAAGTGTACAAAATACATTTGTAAAGGAGAGATTTTGTTTATATACACTGCAATGCACAGTCAATAAAAGTTAATAAAATAAGAGGAAAAATAATATTTTCTTACTCTGGACAGTATATCAGTAATATGATTAACTTTGCAGCATTGGATTTGTTTCCGCAGTATATAAACATTAAGGCCAGTGAGGCATGCAATGTTACAAATAATGCATTTGGAAAGTATTTGCACCCCAAACTGGACTCTGTCTCACTACATGCACTTGTATGTATAGGTCCCTCAAACTAAAGAATCTCCATCAGCTGCTGATAGAAACACTGCAGAGAGTTCTGAGAGAAAGCAGCAGGTGCCAGCAAGGCCTAATTCTAAAACTGGCTCAACATCCAGAAGCAACAGCAGGGTGTCTTGCACAACACGGCCAGTGAGTACTACAAAAACAAGTACTTTCAGCCCTACAGTTGAGACTCTCAGAATTCCGACAGACAGTGATGCAGCAGGAAAGACTGAGGTAAGTAAATATGTTTGTTATATCCTGCCTGTACAGAGTAAAATTTTCTCTTTCTGTAAATGATTTTCCAAAAATACTAGAAAACCCATAATTTATTAACTTATTGATCAGGATTGTCAAGAAGCTGATAATGGCTCAGACAATAAGATTCTATCACATTTATTGCAACCAGAAGTCACATTTTGCTTGGTCTTTATGTAAAATGCAGTTTTAACCAAAACTGGTATGTGTCGACAAATTTTAGTTGTATTAAATGTCATGAAAATCCATTCAGCTCTTTTATGGTTCTTACATGTGGACAAATGGACAGACATATTGACAGGTTGAAGCTAATAGGTGCACTTTCAACTTTTAATTGTGAATGAACCTATAAATTAATCATGAATGAATCTGTAAAAGAAGTATGTCACTTGGAACTCTTCCATTTGGATATGATCATGTTTCAGGTGAGTGATCGAAGTAGTATCAATGGTAGTGGCCGTGAGCGGAAACGTCTGAAGAAGAGGAGACGGGAGAAACTGAAGCGTCTGTTGGCTTCTGTAACAGGCGAGAGCATTCTCACAGTTGGGCTGAAGAAGCATAGGAGAAAACATCGATGTAGTGGTGGAGAGGAGCACTGCAGACACAAGCGGCACCATAAGCGACATCGGAAACACCGCCATCGAAATCACAACAGTAATCACACCAAAGACTCCAGCTCTGGCTCTTCCTCAGCTGAATCAGGCTCAAGACCAGGTATGTATTTACAGTGATGCATGCTCTCCACCCTGTTGTGCTTCACTATTAATTATACATTGTATCAACTTTACTTTTTTGTGCATAATTAAAAGAAGTGCTGTAATTGAAAGAAAGAATGGGATGTTTGTGGGAATTTAAATGTTTGTGTCCCTAATACATATCTGTTTTTATAAGTTGCTGTACTTATTGGTTATGCAAAAGTTGAGTGGGTCACTTATAAATTCATTTTAATGAAATGCCAATCACAGTCATGCCCAAATCCAGACTGGCTTCTCTAGCCACAGAGTAATTGACACTGCATTCAGTAGATGTAAGCAGCAGGCAGGAATCTTCTTTTTAATGCTACCTTTATAGGTTCATTTGCCTGTTATTTTTGATAATTACTATTGCCACTTTGTCATGTGTTGTAAATAATTAGAGTGAATCCTGTGCTGTAGGTGTTGCTGATGGTGATGCCCTGTCAAGACTGTCTCCAGTACTGGAGCAGCTTGACATTTTGGAAATCCAGCAGACAGCAATAAGACATCTGACCACGGAACAGGAAGCTGCAGTAGACGCAAGTGTCACGACTCAATCCCCAGAAACAGTGACAACAGCACAAGCAGCAACAGCAAACACAATCCAGTCAACAGCAACTGCAACAGATGCTGATGACTCTGACAGTGAAACTGAACATGAACAAGAAGTGGCAGCTGATACAACAGCAGATCCACCAAAACCAGCAGACAATTCTGTCATTTCTACAGCAGACAGCAAGAAAGTGAAGGTGAGTTTGTTGTTGGTAACAGAGAGAGAAACTTATAGAACTGATTGAATTAAATTAAATCCGTGGCGTAACAACTCCAGAGAGCCAAAGCCGACTAGCTTGACTGCTGGCCTCACGTTCACATGCCTAAGCAGAGGTGAACGATCATCCAACCAGATATAGGGTGACGTGTGGTCAGCACGACGAATCCCCAGCCATTGATAGTTTTCCTGATCGGATTACGCTACCCATTGTAGCTCCCCAATTTCCTCACGATGCTGGGGTTGGCATCGGTCCCATACACCGGTCGAAAGCTCGTGCGAAAATTTCTTCTCCCCCGAGACTCGAACCAACGCGCATTCCGTATTGCCGGTCCGAAGCATGATGCCTCAGACCGCGCGGCTACGGCGCGGGACATAGAACTGATAGTTAAGGAAAAGTGTACTTAGAAAATTAGAAAATGTTGAAATTGTAGGGCTAGTGGTTCATTCAAAATAAATGTTACAAAGTGCACACTTTTTTCATAAGAAACCTTTGCTTTTAGCAGAGTAAGGTAGTGGGTGAAAAATGCATAGCAAGGAAAACAGGATAGTATTTACTAGAACACCAGTTAAGTATAATTCCTGCAACAGAAGGTCCCAGAGTGCGGTTGATTGTTGGGCTTCATTTAGGTAGTGCAAGGAGCACCAGGGATTTTAAAAGATTATGAAATAAAATTAATGAAATTATATAAACAACACATACGTTCTGCGATACATCCGGAACAAATTAAGTGTATTGCACTAACTTCTTTATTCTTATGTTTAGTCTGTAGCGTATTACAATTGTTGAATAACAGGCAGAAAAAGTAATTGGTCCACTAAGGTCCTCAGAAATTTTGAGGGCATAAAAAAATGCTTTTCTACCGAAGATGTTTTGCTTGTGTGACTTGAATGCATTTTTGTCTAGTATCCTTTGTCTGCACTGCCACATATTTGTGATTACTCTCTTTATTTTTATACAGAAAGTAAAAGAAGTTGTCAAACCAAAGAAGGGGCGGGACAGGCAGCCTTCAGTAGAGAGCCGAAGTAAAATGGCAGCGTTTCTGCCAGCTCGACAGCTTTGGGGCTGGTCAGGACGGGGATTTAAACGGCCAGGGGCAAAGGGACGGGGTAAAAAGGAATTCTATAAAGCCATTCAACGTGGCAAGGAGACTATTAGGGTGAGTAGTAACTTGTACATGTATATTAAGTACATTGTAGTTGAAAATTAGTTTGTCTGTATTCTGTGAATGGACCAATTATTCCTTGTAGTTGTAAGTGCAGTTATTTCAGTAACTTTTGTTTTGCTTAGTAATGTTTTAGTGTACTTATACTGACTTTTGAACAAGTATCAGTGAAACTATCATTATATAGTTGTATATATATTTTTTATATTTTATTTATGCTGTACAGGTGGGCGATTGTGCTGTTTTCTTGTCGACTGGACGACCTGATCGACCGTACATCGGTCGCATTGAGTCCATGTGGGAATCTTGGGGTACTAACATGGTGGTTCGTGTCAAATGGTTTTACCATCCAGAGGAGACTAATGGCTGCCCTGCACAACTGCAGTACCCGGTAAGTCATTTCATCTGATTGTTCCATGTTTGTCCATAAATATACCGTGCTTTTCTCAAATACCACACAAACTTTTCTTTCTAATGACCAAACGTTGGGGCATGTAGCTTTGTTATGATGAGATCAGCAACATTATTCATTCAAAGTGCTGTCTTTAATAACATACTCTTTGTTCACGTACTCAGTTTATAGTAATTTGTGAGATACTGTACACATGCTGTGCTAAACAGAGCACCAAAGGCATAAGTTATGATATGTCGCTGTTAAAGATGAAAATTGTATGAGAGACTGCGGAATAATAGAATTAGAAATAGTTTCCATACCTTTGTACTAATTATTCAGAATTTTATATTAAATTTAACATTGGATATATATAATTAATTCTACTACTGTATTACACAAAATACAGCAATATGGAATTGTAAGATATAACTAATATGAGTTGTAGCTGATGGTTATTTCAGTATTAATTTTAAAGAAAGAATTTATGAAGATGGCTGTCTTCTGGGCTGTTGCACCATGTAATGACTTCTACCAGACTACACAGCACGACGATGCAGAAGACAGCCATCTTCAGACTCACTGCCATGAAAACCTCAAAAGAGTTTATGCTGCAATACAGCAGTAGTCACAGGGCTTCGAATCTTCCTATACTCAGGTACTTATCTTCATCTTTGGTATCATCATTGATCTTGGATAAGAGCTAGGAGAATTTACATATATGAGCACCAATGAAAGCTGTCAAATACAGTTGTATTTCATAGTTCTTGTA
The DNA here is from genome assembly GCF_000696155.1 of Zootermopsis nevadensis. Next base: position 110,754 of record NW_019059701.1, on the reverse strand, counting down.
TGTGTTTAAGTAATAGCAATAATAGAATAGTTACAGAAAGTATGAAAGTTACTTTATATAAGATTTTCAGTGAAAATATATGGTAACAAGAAACCAAATATTCTAATATGCTAATTGTTTTATACCTAGGGGGCACTCTTTGAGTCTCCACATGTTGATGAAAATGATGTGCAAACGATCTCCCACAAATGTGAAGTACTACCGCTGGAGGGGTACACAGGTCGACTGGGTTCTGAACCACAGCGTTACTCAACAGTGTATGACAACAATGACATCTACTATCTCGCTGGATACTATGATCCTACAACCAGTCAACTGACTATTGAACCAGGCGTTGTTTAAATTTACAACTGTCTCAAATGATGCACACATTTGTAACATACTGTTAGAAATAAAATTGATCCAGTTCATCTTCCCAAACAGATCATGGACAGTACTTTGAAATAGATCTTGGTTAACTCTCACGATTCATGATAATCTTCTCATTTAATTCGGTGAAATGTGACTTCCGCAATTGAAACAGCACCAACAGTAACCAAAACGTTAATCAATTGACCAGCCATATTTTAAATCTCAATTCACTCATCTGTGTTTCATTCTGCCTGAAGCACACACTCTGTTCAGTAGCATTATGTGTGCCTAATATTGTTACAGCATTTGATGCTGGATTCTGTAATAATTTTGCCTTCATATAACAACTACTGTTATGATTTTATTAATGATGATAATTTAGGATTATGTGCGAATAATAATTTTCTTCACAATAATTCATGTATTGTTAGAGTCAGTTTTGTACTACAGCCCAAATAAATGTTTGGTGTTGTATTTAGCCTCAGGATAACAATATTCAACTTTAAATTTTGTTTTATTTTAATATCTGAATTTTTAATAAAATTTACAATGAAAAGAATCTGACTCTTTCAAATTAAAGCCTTTGAGCCAGAATATTCATATAATATCTTGAAATTCATGAAATTGCTTTGTAGTCAGGTAATTCTGTATTTGCCTTGCGGGGGCACTCTGGTTCTGTTGCCATCAGGAGCAGGTATTTGAATCATAACCTAGAAGCTGACTTCTTACGTTCGTTCATGAACACGAAATATTAAAATTTATATATATATACTTATTTGAAAAACTGCATGACTTGAGTTGTTTGTTGCGTGAAATGTAAATTAACACAGTCATTGTAATACCTGCTTCCATACTGGTGTTCTGTCCAGCCTACCATATCTGACTCTGGTAATACAGCAGTATGCTTTAAGCACTTTGAGCTTGTACTTTTATCTTCTGTTGCCGTATGGTGTATGCACCTACCTTAAATGATTTCTTGAATAATTGATTAATCTGTCACCATTCATTTCTTTATCATGTAATAGTGCAGAAGTTGGTGTTCTTCTAAGAGTGGCCGAGTTGAAGGGTTAGTTGGAAAGCAAAGTACCTGTTAGTGAATATATTATGAAACAGCTTCTGCTTCCAAACTTCTTTGTGTTTCTAACAGGATGTGTGTACACCTCTATTAAATTTAATATTACAATGAATTGTTACTAAATTAAATAATAAACACATACAAATATATGACAAGAGAGACATGGGAAAGAATGATAGTTCCATTGAAATGCCATGAAGTAAAATGAGGTTTTCTCATGTATCAAGTGGACATTCAGTTATTTGGGGAATTAGGTTGTGTATATAGTGACAGTTCTCGGCTATGGTTTTAAACTTTTGGTTTGCTTTCATTAGTATGTATGCCCTATCAAAAACTTGGTATATTTATGACTATTATGTTTTAATCTTTGCAGAGAGAGAGAGAGTGAGTGAGTGAGAGTTACATATGCATATGCTAATGCTATTAAAAAACACACATACTTCAATTCCCCAATTATGCCTGTGTTTAAATAATGAAATCGTTCCAGTACTGCAGTACCAGAAGTACGGAGTGCATCACCATATCTCGTTAGTGACAGTATTGGAATGTCCTGGAACTTCATTGCTCTTCTGTTCTATTGTTCAGGATATTATATTGAATTCTAATATGACATCCACATTTTGATGCTTATCCTTTTGCAGTCTCTTGTTAATACACCACACTGATTGGTACACCACATAAAAATTATAAGCTGGCTCATAATTTCATTTTGTGGTATTTTCTAACAAGCTTATAAGGATTATTCAGTTTACTATAGTAAATGTATACTTTCAGATGCAAAGTTTATTTTTCAATAAATATACCACATTATTTTGATGGGTATTTAATAATCTTAATTACATATTGACAAAATGCACAACCATATTTCTCCAACTAAATTTGTATCTGTCCAGAAGAGAAGAATATGTATGATGACTGGATCTTCACCCATAATTTATGTAGAGATGCTTAGAGCCTTTGAAAAACTTATGAAAAAAGTATTTATCCAAATAGTACAGTATTTCTTGTATGTTATGGCTTCATTTGTTTGTTATATTAAATGAGAATGAGTTATGATATTGAAATAATTATGATCAAACTAAGGTAAAGGGATCTATACAGAAGAGTTACATGAAATAGAAATATAACATGTTTTTGTAACATCCCTGTGCAATTTGGTTATTGTTTTATGTATTATTTTATCAGAAATGAACACTTAAAATATTTTAGTGTTACTTCATTATTAGAGATTTTGTATGTTTGGATAAATATTAGTGATACTTAACAATTCAAAATGGAATGATGTTTTATTTAGTGGATACTTGTTTGCCACGAGCAGTATGCATGTAGTACAGACATGCAACTTTTCCCACCAGAAAAATACAGTTGGTTTTACAAAGCAACTTTAATTGTAAATGCACTAACTTAATATCAGAATATTTTGAGCCTAGTGATTTCTACAGGGCTTGTTTATTGCAATCAATTTTTTATAGTGGGTGTTTTGTGGGTTTGTTAGAATACCAAAATGGTATGGTTAGTTGTAGAAAAGTCTTTTGAAGATTAATTTTAATTTATTTTTCCCCACCTTTCCTTCTTAATACATATATAAGTATAAACTGTTATGCTACAGTAAATGAATAATTTTTATTGTAAAGATCACACATTCATACTTAGTATATACATAGTATATACTATGTATGTTCTTCTAAGAATAGATCATAACCTTAATTATTTTATCTATTTTATGCTCCTTAAGAAAACAAATATATTCAGTGTATAAAAATGTTTTTATACATTCTTTTCTATAATAGGGTGTATTTATAATTCCAAATTTTACAACTATAGAACAATTCTGCATGCAGCAACATTTTGATATATACATGAGAATTACAGCATAGGGCACAGTGCTGTAGCACATCAAATGAGAAATGTTATATATGGAATGCTGTGATCCTTGGTCTTACTTTTCTAAATATCACATTTTGCAGTATAAAAATTAATTACATTAAACCTGTGCAATGTTAATGTCTCAAAATTACTATTGATTTTATTATAATTGTTACTTATATGCAAAAAATAAAAGCAGAATTTTGTCTTTTATTCATCATGCAGGATTTGGAATGAATGAATTTATTATATTTTAGATTCTATTCTATAATTCTGTCACCGTAACTGATACCAGGTATTTGTATTTCATCATATTGTATACCCAGTGTGTTGGTATGTTTTAATATCTCATGATAATTATTGGTAAGATGTTTTCAGGTTGTTATGTCACGTCAGATGAAGTTCTTTCCCATTTTTAAAGAAGATGGTGTTTTCTTTATCGAAAATAGAAGTATCTGCGCAGAGATGTTACTTGCTGCAAAAGACTGGGTGACATAAAGAACAAAATGGTAGAATATTAGACATTTGTTAGAAATATGAATATATATTTATTGAAACCTCTAATTTTTGTACCTTCTGAAAAAAACAAACAAGAAATTTTAGTTTTGTGAACAAAACCATTGGTACGACATACTCATCACTACATGTTTTGGGCTGATGAACTCATCTTCATGTGTTCCTTGTTTATTTTTCATGCAGTAATACATTTTTGCGTATCCTGGATAATGGTTTGCAGCCCTATTTCAGATGCACCACTACCCAGCATATGCAAGTGTGGAAGTGCTTGCGAGTTGAACAAAGAACACCTGAAGATGGGATAATCAACCTAAAATTTAGTGAAGTGTTATTAAGTGTAAGCCATGGAGAAGAATTTTTGTGCTGTATAAAGATAGCAACGATAAACATGTAAAAAGAAGTTTTCTCTGCATCCCAAGAAGAGTTCATTGTGCAAATTTAAATTTTATGAACATGATGGAGGTGGGGGATAAATTTGCCCCCTACTTGAACATTTGTTACATTAAACCAAATATGCGGAATATTAAATATTGCAGTGACATCTCGTATCTGGTATTGATAAACTGTCTGATCCAAATAGAACACAATCTTTAGCTTTCCACTCTAAAGCATGTTTTTTTTTTTACATAAACACCATTTCACTGATAATAATTTCCCACAAGTGTTGCAGGAAATGAGAATTTTGAGAAGACTGAGTCATGACATAATAAAATGAAAACTATTCTTCACCAAAGTTTTTACAAACTATTTCTTTCAAATTCTTGTCATGCATTAATCTAAAAATACAAATGTAATGATGTATGCAATGAATAACCTGTAGTTTTTGCAATTTAGGTAGGTCATACTTCTTTTGCTGCTGTCACCTGATGCTACTGTATGCATGTATATATATGTTGCTAGTTATGGGAGGGGGGGACTTGTATATGTCAGTTCAATTTTGCCTGTTGTATTGTAATAACTTGAGAAGTACCTGGTCATTTAACACAGTATGTACAGAGTTTAAATGCTTGTGGATATAAAAACCATTAATTGTGCTAAATACATTTTGCCTTCTTAAAAAAACAAGTTAAAAAAATTAAAAAAAGAGCATGAATCAGTACAACATTTCTATCTGTGCAGAATTTACAGTAATTACACAGGTTAAATACAAAAAAGAGGCATTTTAAGAGCCCCTGAAAATTCCTTTGGGCGAGGTACGGAAAATATGACGCGAGAAATATTGAAGTATGTCGAATCTCAGCTCTGCCTGTTATCTGCTGTGTAGAATAAAAGAGATGGAGGCAAGGAGACGGATTACATTGTCTGGAGAAATCATTTTGGGGTACTAAAGTAAATGTAGCCTATTTACAATGGATATGCCTGGAGAGTACATTAGGTTATTGAATCCGATCCTCAACTTTTTAAAGTTGAATAACAGATATCTAGAATCTCTTGATACACATATTTTATTCTTGTAACTATTTATGATAATGCATTATTGTGTGTTTGCCGTACGTCAGTGTGTCTGGAGGTACTATAACACACATATTATTACATTTATTATGTAACTTCTTCAGCTAGGTAAATAGGAAGCGGATTAGAGACTTCCAATTCACCCATGTATGCAATAAGTGAATGGCTTTTTGAGTTGTTTCAGTGGTTATTTTTATTCAATGTGTATATAGAAAGAGTTTACTTTTGATAAACATACATTGCCTTGTGAAGAAGAAAGTAAGTAGTGGGTACGTACATTGTAGATGGGCTTCATTAATAGTATCACTTTGAACACTGCAGTGACTGGTTTACTTTCTGTCAGAAGTAACCACTTGGTAACAGCTGCTTGTGTAGGAGGACCATATAGGAATATTATGTACCATACATGATACATAATGCAGATATATTTTTTAGTTCAGTTTGACTAACACATT
>NW_019059701.1:87111-105016 GCF_000696155.1 Zootermopsis nevadensis | reverse complement strand
CGTTCTCAAGAATGACTATAGTAGTAGTATGCATGTTGCTTTGTTTCTTTGGAATAGAAACATACGTGGATGTCTGGATGTGTGTGGTACAGAGAAATGTGATATATTGTTTTCTAGAGTTTAAGTATTTTTCTAAATTTACATTTTTAGGTCATCTGTGCTAGTTGATATGACATCTGTACACTGTTCTCTCTAATGGAGACCTAAAGTATCTCCTTTGAAATGTTTTACGCTTTTAGTTTTCTATTTCATAACAAAATCATTCTCCCAAAGCATTTATTGTTCAATGTGGTAGGTTTTATAGATTATTATTATTATTATTATTATATCAAAATACGCTTATATTATAAAAGAGCTGTAGTCTTTATTAGGTGCTGTTAAAGTATTTTTAAATGTGTTTTTTATGATTATTACAATTATAATTATGAAGTGGAATGCTTCAGAGTTAGTGAAGGTATATAAATATGTAATGTCACAATTGCCATGTAAAAAAACAAGGGTGCTATGCGGAGTATTGCAAGAGCTGAGTGAATCAGTTTGTTTTTAAATAAAAAAACAGCAGCCCACGTTGTTGTAAGGGTTAGGAAATCTTTTTTTATATATAAATAGGAACTGTAAAGAAATAATGAAAGATAAGAAAGATAAATTCAATATTGTTAACACTGATCAGCAAATTGAACAGTGCTTTAAAATGAGAAAAGGCTTACAATTGTACTCCGTATTTATGTTCCAAAACAAAGCAGGGTGAAAAAATAAAGATAAGATTAAATGATGAAGTATTCTTACTTGACCTTTTGTACATAACCAAGCTGTATATAGTGAAACTGTAAGAGAATATAAAAAAAAAACATGAAAAAAGAATACAGAATTATGGCAATAAGATTTTCTTTTGTTTGTATTTCCTATTAGCAACCTCTGATCCTGTTTCATTATGTGCCCTACAGAATTGTGAGTAGTGATATTCTTACAAAGTCAAGATGAGTTAAATGGTGTTGGACATGTAGCACGTAGTATAAAACCTGATGTGGAAAAAACGTGTGGATGGGGCTACATTTTAATAAGGTAAGGTGTTAAGGAAATTTGTGCTGGTGGTGATCTTTCGAGTGTAATTAACAAAGAGGTTCAACTTGGATGTCTAGAATATCACTGTTTAGTGTCAAAGCCTGGGAAGTTGCTCTGCCAACTATCGGCAGCAGTACATACGCCCAACACGCAACAAAAAATATTCGGAGGTTATTGCATATATTGTATCACTCATGGTTGCTAACAGCTTGTCTACGTTTTGCCTCTATGCTCCTAATTCCTTTATGCCCTGCGAAAACGCAGCTCTAAGCTCGAAGCGGAACTGAGGTTTTCTGAAATGGACCGAATGCCACTATTCTCGAAAGTTTCGATACTCCAGTAAATTACGTCACTGTGCTCGACTACCGCCTTATCTGTAACGAGGTTATTCTTGGCGACAACTTTCGTAAATGATACTGCATCTCTGTTCTCGTTTTATGCCGTTGGTTTGACCCGTTAAAGCCCAATGGCTGCCTGCTTTAAGGGTCAATAACAGTGCATATTTTTCTTATTGGTTTCTTATTACGTGAAGTTCACAGGGATTATTTAATGAGATTTCAGGTTTTCGCGGCGACGAGTATAGAAATAGTTTTAGGGTTGTTTAATTATGTAATCTGTTAGAAGTTACTGACGTTTCAGAGGTGTTTACTGCCTCCATCATCAGGCGCCAGGATTTGTTTTCATGGCGGTCGGTCTTCTGGGTTGTATCGCTGTGTAGTCTGGTAGAAGTTTGCTGATGTTTTAGAGGCCCTTGTCGCCTCCATCATCAGGGCGATGAATGTTCGAACTTAGAATACATCGAACTTATGGGATTGTTTCGTTAAACGGCATTAACCAATTGTCTTTGAAGTTGAGAAGTGATGTGTTTTAGACTAAATTTAAGTAAGACAAGCTTCGGCTTCAGAAGGTTAAAGTAAATCATCAAGTATGCATAGAATATAATTTATTTACACTCCATAGGTCCTTCATACGCCTAAGCCAAGGATGTAGAATATGTCATAATACAAAAACAATACACCAAATTAAATACAAAGTTTCAACAGCTATTTGCAGACATATCTGATATAATACAATAAAGTAATCTTCACCATTATTATATGAATTTATAATAATTGATAATTACGAGTGAGATAAGAGATAGTCTTTCAGTGCTGGCTTAAATACTTTTTATGTTGTGATTTAAACTTGTTATGTTTGGAGGAAGATTATTGAATAATTTAATTCCAGTATAGTAAACTCCTTTTTTGATTTTTGCTGAGGTTACTGTTTGGCACATGAAGGTTATGTCTGCATCTTGTATTTATATTGTGTACATTTCAGTTTGAAAATTTTTTGTGTTGTACACAACAAATGATAATGATGAAAATAAGAATTCACTGCCTATTGAGAGAATGTTAATAATTCCCTACAAGAAGGGTTCCATTAATGTCTGCCATTATTCTAGTAGTTTTTTTGGACATAAAATGTTTTTTTCTGTCTGTTGAATTTATCCAGAATATTTATTCCATATGACATATATTTCTCTCATTTGAGGAATGTGCTTCATTCATGCATTCATATATGTTACATTCCTTGGATCCCTAAGTTAGTCAGATGACAATAGGATGTGGAATAAGTCATAATAATTCAATACAAGTTCCTCTGAAATGTTAGTAAACTTCTACCAGACTGAATGGTACTACAACCAAGAAGAGAGCTATCCTCCTACTTACCACCCTGAGAACCAATTATATATGTAGGAAATATTTATAAAATGTCGCTCTCATGACAATAGTTTTGTGGTGTTCATGTGTAAATTGTTATTGTGATGAAATGTGTATCAGTGAATGGTTGTTTCTCAAGGCATGCTAATAGTATTCCCATGTGATCTGCTGGTTTCTCAGACTAAAACCTGTAAGTGTTATTCAGGAAGTGTTACATGTTGCATTGTAATGGACTTTCAGTATGATAATTCTTTGTGATTTGTACTAGTGGATTGTTTTGAAAGTCAAACTGAAAATAGTCTTCATCTATAGGATGAACTTAAGATAAAATGTGTGTTACGTGAATTCCACAAGCTGAACTATGGTGGATATCCTGAAATCTTCTGGGCGATGCATAAGAGCTGTAGGCAGGTATCTTCAGCACCTCTTGCTGTGGTAAGTTATGTTGAAATTTATTCCATTTATAAAATGTATATGCAAGTAGTGAGGTGTGTTGGTAATGTTTATCAAGAAGGTGGTTTATTTGCCAGGAGCAACACTTATAAACTCTTATCTCTCTTTTGTACTTGGAACTCGTATTTGTTATAATTAAGTTTTATATTATAATGTGTGCCAGTCTCTGAGCGTGTGGTCTGAGGTGTGGGCCTTATGTGCTTGGAAACTGGGACCGTGGGTTCCAATCCCACTCAAGGCACGGATGTTTGTCAATGTCTTTCTGTGTTGTGCTGTCTTGTGTACAGGTAGAGGCCTTGTGATGGGCTGATCACTCATCCAAGGAGTCCTACCAAATGTCTAATGTCCAAAAGAGGTGTCCAAGACCCACACTGGATTGTAGAGCCACAGATGATGATGATTATATTGTGTAATTCAGATTTAATAATTTCTTGAATCAGATAAACTATTCATATGTTGTAACAAATACAAATTTGAAGTTTAACATGTCATTTTAAATGGGTGGTATTACATCATAATTTTCTATTTGTACTGAAAATACTGAAACTGGATACTGATTTCAGAAAAAAAAAAGTTGTGTCCAAAACACATGTACAGTCACTAGATATGGGTTTCTCTGTTTGTAAGTACTTTGGCTATGATGCTAGGAAAAAATTAACCCTGATCACATATCTAAGGGCCACTTGCCCATGCCCTCACTATTTCTTCTGCTGCCACTAATTGACAAGGATGGTATTATTGACTGATTGATTTCCAGGTTCAGTTTTTCTGTGCTGTTTTGTCTAACAATTTTATATTTATCTTAGTTACTTGTAGGTTTCCCATTTCCAGTCTTACTCTTTGAGTACCAAATAAGATTGCTCCTCGAACTAACTCGTATATCAAAACCATCCCATTATCAGAGAGATTTGAAACAATTCCTCATCTTTCTGAAGAATTTAAAATACAGATTCTTTATTAGTTTTTGAAACTCGTGCACATGTTATTATACAAATTATGGACACATTTGTCTGCATTTCAGATGATGACTGTACCTCCTTTTCTTCTTTATGTGTTAATGCTTCTTGAACATTTTTCATTCTGAGTTCACTGGTCTTTCAAACGATTAAGCAGAGATAGGATGAAATTAAAATTAAAATTTTTATTGAGTACAAATATGGTGTGATATACTCATGGGCACACCTATTTTTAAACAAAATCATTTCATACTTCAATCTGTGTATTTTCATATTTTGGGTATCTTCAGCACATACAATTGTTAGCCTTGCATTTCAAGAATTTATACATATTTTATAATTTTTGTGCATTTTGACTCTGCTTATTCTTTGTCCCTTTCATAGAGCACTGAAGTACTAATTACTTTTAGACTTATCATACAAGGGAATTTAAGAATCATGTTGAAGAAACAGAGCATCAGGATAATAGGATCGGAGACATATGGACCCTGAACGTGATGTTCTTCATCATAGCCACAAGAGGTGGTCATTGATCTATGTTCACTATCATTGCCGTGCATACGTTTTTGTAGAATCATAGTACCTTCTTTCATCATATAATTATAAACAGATATGAAAGGAGAGGCTTAGTTATCAATTTTTATAGACATATATACAGTGGTTTGACAGTTTTTATCTAATTTTGAGGCATAAGATTCTCCTCTGTAGAACAACTGATCATATCTAACAATATACATTTCATTCCATCCTAAAGACTTTCCAATTTTCTGTGATATTGGAGATGTAAAGAGGGAAATGACAGCCTGAACTGGAGGAGTTGATATGTTTTTCCAAGGGTATTTGTTGTCTGATATTGGCACTGCAACGTCTTCACCCCTCTGCAGCGCTCTTGCCATTGCCACAGTTGCAGCCACAAGGCCATGAGCAATACCTCTCTCGTAATAATCTATATGTGTGCTCAGAAACATGTGATCCAGTAATTTGGTGACTCCATAGTGTTCAAAGATATCCACTTTGTTCTCCATCTGCAAATTAAATTAGTTTTAAGGTGTCAATATTTTCTGAATCTAATGGGAGTTGGATGGAGGTGAAACTGGGTGAAATTTTGGCATTGTGGCTTCATGTATAAATCAGACTGCACTCAGAAACCAATTTCATTACATACTATGAACATAATTTGTTTACAAGTCCTATAAAATGTTTATAATTTGTCATCTTTATTCTAAATATTTCAGAGATCAGTTTTAGTTTTTTAATTGTCAGTTACAGGATAACTATTCCAAAATCATATTCATATTAAGAGGAGACAGTCAATTTCAAAACTTCTAGTATTTTTGACTCTGAAACTTGTACAAGGAAATCCCAACCTGTTTCTTCTTTAAAATGTCTAAAGGCCTCAGCATGAGCATTTTAAGCTACGTTAATTTAAACATGTAATTTAAATAAACTGTTTGCATAGTTAAAGTCAAGTCTTTGGGTGTAATTTAGAAATGCGGTCTGATTAAGAATTAACGTGAAAATATCAGTGTGTGTGTTATATTTCACATATCTGTCTCAAGAGGCTCCTTCATGTAATCTATCTGTTTATCATATTTTCCTGTTTAGAAACAACCCTTTGAATACTGTTTTCCACTGTGGCAACTTTATAACTTATTATGTCCATGTTTATTGGCATGACAGATTCATATCTTCTGTATTGTTTATCACTTATGTGTTACAGGGAATTACAGTTTGGTTATTCATATCAACTTCGGTTAATATGATGATTGCATTAAAGTAAATGGTATAACTTTTGTCAGAATGAACATGATTCTTGTAGACAATATAATATGGAAATTTCATCTGAAAAAACAAAAATCATGGCATTCTGCGGTAAAGAACCCATCCGAAGCAAAATATGTCTAGATAATAAAATTCTGGAAAGGGTGAATGAATTTAATTATTTGGGATACAATTTAATGGGTATTATCAATAATGTTGAGAAACATACCCGCTTATGCCTCTACAACAATATCGCCAGACCTGTCCTCTCATATGGAAGCGAAGCTTGGACTTTAAAAAAAAAACAGGATATTAGCAGAATAACAGCTTGCGAAATGAGATTCATGAGAAGAACTGCGGGATACACCAAACTTGACCACATGAGAAATGAGGACATTATGACAGAACTTCAGATGGAACTTGTAATGAACTACATTTTGCAATATCAACAAAATTGGACAAATCATGTGGATAGAATGACCAACAGTAGATTCCCCAAACGCAATTTTGAAATACCGCCCTGCTGGGAAAAGATCTCTCGGCCAACCTCAGAAGAGCTGGATGGAAAATACGAGACCATAACAGGCCTCGTGGGCTAATATGGGAAAGGATGATGATGATGAACATGATTCTTCAGAAAATAAACCCGCAGTAGGGCCTTGTAGCTGAGCTGACTGACCATATAATTTCAGTGTCACATATGTTTGTCATCTTCATCTATAGATATTCCATCACAGGAACTTAGGGGTAAATATGAAATATAAACATTGATTTTTTTTTCTCAATGAAAGCCAGCAATCTCTGAATTTGCGGAGACAGCGAGTAACATACTCATTGATGGATGTATAACTTACTGTACCTGGATCATAAAATTGAGGAGTTCCTTGTATGCTGGATCTAAATCTGGAGCTTTCATTTGATTGTCAAGGAAACCAGCACAGTTTGGATCTCCTTTAACCTGAAAGAGCAAAGAATTGCACACAAACTCTTTGATATGATAAGAGTAAAGCAGGAATTCGTAATTTTCTGTCTGTGGTTCTACTCACAGAATTATGCAAGTGCTGGATTAAATGTATATTATTAAAAGGGATATTAATATATTAGAATTCTGTGAAAAGCACATGGAATCTTCTAATAAGCAAATATATGAGTAGGTTTACACTCAATAGACAGAGGATGCATCTGTGTGCTCTATGGGCTGAAGTGAGGAAGTGTAGGACGTGAATGGTTTATTGCGTTGGATCTGAATGTTGTCAGCAGTGTCACTGTGACAGAGGTTTTTAATTTATATAATTTTGCACTGATCTTTTGATCTGGAAAAGGTAATCAAAAGACCGTATATTAAGACCGTACAAAATGAAAATGTACAAAAGAGAAGCTAAAGTATGTGGCCTTTTGTGTGATTGGAATGGAAATGACCAAACTGAAAATAGTAACAAATGGAGAAATAAATAAAGCAGGTAAAAATGTTAAATATTTATGTTTGAAGTTCTTCTTAGAAGGCAACAGATTGCTGTTAATAGAAGGAAACAGGTACATTATAACAAACTTCAACAGATGTAAGGAAAAATGTCAAATTAAGAGTACACAACACAGTGGTGAAGCTGGCTGTTGTATGTGGTAGATATGGTAGTGAGACCGGGTGCAATGACACCAGTGTAAGAACGGCATAAAAGCGGGATGAACCACATTCTTGAGAAGTTCGGCTGGGATTCATTTAGATTAACTCATGCACCAGGATAAGGAAGGAAAAACAGATTTTGCATCCAGGAGAATTGGACTGAATGAGAGCACAGTTCGTGTGACAGCTCAGGCAAGTTAGTCGCTGGTGTTTCATTGCAGGGACCCAGATTCAATCATACAGCAGTCCACATAGAAATGGTAGTGGACAAACTTTTTCTCCTAATACTTTGATTTCTCCCTGCCAGTCACAAAATTCTCCATACTTATCTCTCATCATAAAACTTCTTATCCTTAGGGCTGATAGTAGACTCATTTGAGGCCAAGGACTTGACAAGGAAAGAAAGAAAGGTGTGGCAGGTAAGGGTTTTGGGCACACTACACATTTGGATCAGAACAATGAGGTGGTTTATGACCTGGATTTTATTCAATGCTGCACCCACAACGGTATCACTCTCCATTTCAATTGCAACCACGGAGACGCCATCCTCAGCAATTAGTCTCACTAGATTCTCGAACTGTCGTGTCGCTTTGTCACTCTGCGCCAAACCAATCGCCTTGCAGACACTTTCATTGATGATGAAAGAATTCCTCATCACTGTCAGAGCTCCAGGAAGATACTTAGCACTTAAAGTCACCCATTTTAATTTTTTCTCTGTGCTCTGTCCCCACACTCGAGTCGTCATCTTTTGGTTTATTGCGTTGGATCTGAATGTTGTCAGCAGTGTCACTGTGACAGAGGTTTTTAATTTATATAATTTTGCACTGATCTTTTGATCTGGAAAAGGTAATCAAAAGAGAAGCTAAAGTATGTGGCCTTTTGTGTGATTGGAATGGAAATGACCAAACTGAAAATAGTAACAAATGGAGAAATAAATAAAGCAGGTAAAAATGTTAAATATTTATGTTTGAAGTTCTTCTTAGAAGGCAACAGATTGCTGTTAATAGAAGGAAACAGGTACATTATAACAAACTTCAACAGATGTAAGGAAAAATGTCAAATTAAGAGTACACAACACAGTGGTGAAGCTGGCTGTTGTATGTGGTAGATATGGTAGTGAGACCGGGTGCAATGACACCAGTGTAAGAACGGCATAAAAGCGGGATGAACCACATTCTTGAGAAGTTCGGCTGGGATTCATTTAGATTAACTCATGCACCAGGATAAGGAAGGAAAAACAGATTTTGCATCCAGGAGAATTGGACTGAATGAGAGCACAGTTCGTGTGACAGCTCAGGCAAGTTAGTCGCTGGTGTTTCATTGCAGGGACCCAGATTCAATCATACAGCAGTCCACATAGAAATGGTAGTGGACAAACTTTTTCTCCTAATACTTTGATTTCTCCCTGCCAGTCACAAAATTCTCCATACTTATCTCTCATCATAAAACTTCTTATCCTTAGGGCTGATAGTAGACTCATTTGAGGCCAAGGACTTGACAAGGAAAGAAAGAAAGGTGTGGCAGGTAAGGGTTTTGGGCACACTACACATTTGGATCAGAACAATGAGGTGGTTTATGACCTGGATTTTATTCAATGCTGCACCCACAACGGTATCACTCTCCATTTCAATTGCAACCACGGAGACGCCATCCTCAGCAATTAGTCTCACTAGATTCTCGAACTGTCGTGTCGCTTTGTCACTCTGCGCCAAACCAATCGCCTTGCAGACACTTTCATTGATGATGAAAGAATTCCTCATCACTGTCAGAGCTCCAGGAAGATACTTAGCACTTAAAGTCACCCATTTTAATTTTTTCTCTGTGCTCTGTCCCCACACTCGAGTCGTCATCTTTCTAAAATCATAAGATATTGTTAAACATCTTGATAGCAGGAACCTGAAAATAGTCTGACCGAATCTATTATAATGCAGCTTTCTCTGGAAGGGAAATACTGAATGAAAGTGTTTGAGAACTTGGTGCTGAGAATAATATTTAGACCTAAAAGAGAAGAAGCACTCAGGAGGATAAAGCCAACTGCATAACATGAAGCTACCTAATTTGTTCTCTTCACCGAATATTATTGAGATGATCAGATCAAGGAGGGTAAGGTGGGAGGGGCATAGAGGGCTCATGGGAAGTTCAGAAATGCAGGTAGAGTTTTAGTCAGAATACTGTGGGGAAAAGAAGAAGAAAAACAGTTGTTAGAAGTATATGTAGATGGGTGTATGATATAAACGTATGTCCTTGGTAAAAAGGGCAGGAAAGTGCAGACTTTATTCAAGTGTTTCAGGATATGGTCGAATGGGTTCCATGACAAAACCTCACACGGAAAAATGTTCACACGGACAAATGGCCATGTTCACAATACTATAAGATATGATAACCATGATACTATCAATTTCTCAAGGACTTTGCTCTATGCTGTTGAGCAGGGGAACTGTATATTTCTTTCAGTTAGAAATCTATTGGTCCTGAGTCACGATTAGCAGCAAGTCATTAAAAGCAAGTTTTAGCACTTCAAATGTAAACCGGGGGGGTTGACCCGCGTTATAACCGATGCCTATCAATTTTTTCCAATTCATTGACTCTCGTTCCGAACGGACTCCGAATATATACGCAAGTGAAATCCGACGATATTTGCGATATTTACCACGCTCTATTCCGTGATTCCGTGCATTAATTTTTTTAATCCAACCTGCACACCCAAAAAATCCACTTGGGAAGAGTTAATACTAATGTTTGAACAAACGAATGTTTAAAAAATTATTTATTTTCACAAAAAAACATGTAGCAATAGATAATTATAAAACAATCAAGGAATTTATTTGATCACTTCTTTAAACAGTCTGTGATTTTTTTTTGTTTTTACGGGAGAATCGTTTTTACAAGATCATGTTTTTTAAAGACACTGATTGCAAAAATTGTACTTGCTCAATCTCCTGGTGTGCCTCTGACCACCCAATCACAGACCTTGTACTGCTTCCTGATCTGTGGGAACTTCGTCAGGCAGCTCCTCTAGTTCTTCTGTTTCCCCATCACTTCCATCCGCCCTTTTCGCGTTGGTGACGCTTCCAACAAAGTTTTCGTCACACACTAATTCTTCTTTGTCAATATCGATAATATTCTCTGAGAGTTCCTGTTCTTCGAGGGTATCTCTAACTAATGTATAGCAATTTGTCTACTGTTTTGTTCTTTATCGGCCACAGTTTGATTCTCTCCATCAGCTGTTCTCTCGCAAACACTGGGCCATTTGAGTGGGGAAGCCTCCTGCAGTGCAAGGTTTGCAGAAGAACGTTAATATTTTTCTCGGAATTTTTTCCAACGGCAGTGTCAGGCAGTAAGACTCGCGGTATATCCGGGGAGCGGTGTATATAACAGAATTTTCATAAACGTACCACCCAGTGGGACATGTAGGTTCATACCAGAAAGGAATACTCCTCTATTTAGTGTAATGTAGTCCTGAATAACAAGTTTCGTAGAAATCTGTTGAATACTTTTAGAGTTGAAACTTACTGACAGACATGAGTTTCCTGTAATGCGTTCATTTTGTGGAAATAGTGCAATACATTCATCAGAATATAAAATTCTAGTCTAGACGACTCTTAAACTGATAACTTTACGAATTCCCGGAAGACATGACAAGATAATGGAAAGTCGGAACTGGCGACGAAAGGTATTTTTATTTATTTTTGAGTTAAAGGAATAGTGTGGATAGCACTTACCACAGTGGAGCTGGCTCTTTGCTGCTAGGCGACACCGCGACTCGGAAGCAAATACTGCCAAAATTGTGGCATGCGCGCTATATGACCTTACTTTTACGTCCTACGTGCGCAAAACGAACTCCCCTGTCGTGAAAGGAATATTACGGCTTTACCATCTTACCTTGATGCTTGTTATGTAAATACAGCACATGACAAGGTCAGGCAAAAAACTCTTGTATGTGGTGCGGCCGGCCGGCCAATCGTTTGGACTGTAGGAAATCCATCAGTTCTGCCTGTGCGACATAGCACGTGACAGGGGGAACGCACGTGTGTGACGATACCAGCAGGCCAATCGCTTAGTTGCTGCTGCTATCTCGTGTTCTTCTGTACTGAGGACAAATTTGACTTCTTTGCAAAAAATGTCGCTGCTGCCAAATTACGAGCATTAGGAAATAATGAACGAAGGATTTATGCAGAGAAATTAATAAATGACGCCCTTTTTGAAGTAGAGCTTAGTCCATAACTTGCCTTTTTTATTATTTTTTTTTTGCAATACACACGCAATAGCTGCATATGCAAACAGTTCATCAACTGTAGACATGCTTTAACAACTAAACATGACTGCACGGCACTCGGCGACATAGGCTGGAAGACCGTGACTGTGGCACGCAGCCTGCCGGTTTATCTGCGCGTGTAAGGGGAAGGAAAGGGAGAGGGCAAACTGTGTGTGTATGGGGGCCTTAGTCCTTTTCCTTGTTATGTAACGCAACGCGAAGAGGACATGTTTCTTGCCACAGCGAAAGTTATATTTTTGGCTGTCCTGCTGTAAAACTCTACTTCGTAGGATTTGATGTTTTCACTTGTCTGTCTTCTGGGTCGTTGAACCTTATAGTCTGGTAGAAGTTAACCGACGTTTCAGAGGCCGTTGCTGCGATGATCGCCGTGATGATGGCGGCAGCAAGGACCGTACTTTGCCTTCACACGTACTTTTATCTGACACCGACTACAATGAATATGGAATTGAGAAAGTTTCCAATCAAAGCCAGTGGAGTGCAAGGACAATTTATAAATGCCGTCCATAATATGCTGTTGTTGACGGTAGATTGATTGTGTACTGTTCTGCCACGTTATCACTCGTATTAACGTTTCGGCTTCTCAAAGACTCCTCTGTGTGGAGTTTGTTGTTTGTGGCGTTCACATCCGACGTTTAAGGAGAATGGTAAAAGAAGCGAAACCTGCGATCTCTCAGCTGCTGGAGATTTTAAGAATTGAAACAGATAGCTTCTTTATTACATTAAATACTCTCTACATTTTGTTTTCACATGCGTTATATTAATTCAGTTTACAGTGTTACTTCACATTGAACTAAAGTTGGTCTGTTTGGCACAGTTTTATTTTACAGCGAACGCAAAATAACTCCGAGATTCATTGACCATTACAAATGCATTGAGATAGGAAAGTTTGACTGTGTTGTACCGCATTCTGATTGCGTTTATGAAGCGGATTTCGAGATCTGTTTGTCTGTGGCCTCGTTGAAGAAGTACAAGGTTGCGTAACGATGCTGATAAGCAGTTTTGGCGCAATGAAAGATATAATGCGAAGGAAGACAGGACTGGAAAATTTTGGGACACACAAAAGTCTAATCACCCCACCACAGTGTCGATATAACGAGTGATAATACTAGACCTTGTACAGTTTTTTTCTAACTGGACTTGCTTTCTGTACTATTACTCAGTATGAATATATCAAGTGTGTCGTAACACCCCGAGGACACCAAGAACAATTCGTCATAGTAAGGATACTCGTACGTGTATGTGTTTTTGTATGGGCCAATCTGCAAAGCATGACCAGCCACTGCCAATGGCTTTTATCAGTCTTTTAATTACAGAATCCTTCTCGTCAGAATTCTTTGTCCGCGGTCACTTCGAAACATCCTTATGTGATCCCCGTGTAAAAATAATTTGGGTCGATTCGTGACAGACTTGTTTTTCTGACAGGTAGACCGGATGCTGTTCCTAACACGAGAACAGGGTTACGACTTTGTTTCTATACTTCCACTGCTCACCAGATCTGATCACAGTGAACAGGGAGAAGGTTTTTGGTCATGAATGATAGAAAAAACATTAAAATGTCTTTACCCCTTCATGTGTTTGACGGTGTTAGTTCGTTCCTGTAATGTTAAATACTTGAAATGTATGAAATGGGTGAAAGTCGAAATGTGTTATTTAAAGAATAACAGTTGTGGAATACGGAAGTTCCGAAAAAATTTTCAGGTTTTATTTTTTGGGTATTTTTAAAATTAATTATACATTTTCAGGGAAATAGCTTACAGTGACAGTATTGTGATGATAATGGAATCCCGGTTGTTATAATGGGTTGGGGATGTGGCTATAATGAGGGAAACAGGGAATGTATATATAATTTTGGTGGGAAAGGTTTTGAAAAAAAAATACGCTAGGAAGATGGAGGAGGTTCTGGGACGAAAATATGAGGATGGATCTTAGGTTAGGTTGGGGTGGGTGGTACAGGCTAGGAACCGTGTCCAGTGGCAGACTTTGCTATTGGAGGTGAAGGCCCTTCGTCTTCTCTTGACACATTGGTAATTGCTTTTATATAGATATTGAATTGTTTCCTTTCGTTAATCCTCTGATGTTTTTACACTTGTAAAATACGTGTGTGGGTGTGTGTGAGGGGTGTTTTGTCATTTTTGTGACGAAAAGGGTTGGTTCCTGTGTCAGAATTTTTAAGAAACTCTGCCTTAGGCTACAACTTTTTTGCCCATGAGAATAGTTGTTGGGTGATCTGGACCTATGCGAAGACTGTAAGGTTCTCCCTCGAAGAGTAGCTCGTCATGATTAACGATGGCAAGTTGATCCCAACCAAGCGAATTGCCAATCTTCTGTGAGACAGTCGATGTAAATACAGCCATAAGCGCTTGTACCTTAGGTACAGAGCCTTTCTTCCAGGGATTGGTATTTTCTTGAAGTGGAGCGATGACATCTTCTCCGCTTGCCAAGGCATTAGCGACCTCTTCTGTTATTTGTACCAGACGCCGACCTACTCCTCTGCCATAGAATTCTGTCAGTGTGGCCAGGAACATGTGCTCCAGGATGCAGTTGACACCGTAATGAGCGAAAACGTCCACCTTGCCTTCCACCTATAAAAAGTATACAACCAGTTTGAAAATAAACACGACTTTTAGACTACAGTCTTAAAAGCAGTACTCTTTAGAGTGCATTTAAATGCCAAAGGCGTTTTTGTGACACACTGCGTGTGATGTCAGCGGGGTATCATTGATGGTATCATTGTTGCAACAGTTTGAACCAATATCAGTGTGTTTAATTACTATTTCATCTAATTAATATTTGCTGAAGCAGTAATGGAAATTCAAATGGCTGTTTTACTGCTACTCTGTATATCCTCTGAACTGAATGCAATAAAATTACTACACAGCATTCATTCGTATGATTTGAGGTTTTCACAGCGGTGAATATGAAGATTTCTTTGCCTTCAAATAACTGCTGACCTTTGTGAGGTAGTTCAGAACCTCCACGAAGGATGGGTCGTTGTCTTTCTCCTCTCGAAGTTGCTCCAGAATGTTCTTCTCTCCTGGTGGTGTCGGGATCTGCTGAAGACAGCAGAAATACCTATGTAGCAAAGGCACTCTAAAACAGCGTGATACAAGTTTTTTTATTCCCTGGGTCTTAGAATAGTTTTCCCATTGGACCAAGCCAAGAACCTCCTCTGACACTGTTTTTGAAAACTAATGCCCAGTTATAGTTTTCTTTAAAATGTTTATTCATAAACCACAAATTGTCGTAGTATATGCTCAAATATGGATGTTATTGAATTGTGCACAAATTGGTACAGCGTTACGTACATATTCTTACCTGTGAAAATTACATTTTACGGTAGGCGTTTAAAGTCAGTTAAATTTGTGTCAATAGAATCTCGTCTCCCCATAAGTTCTTCATGTACCCCCCATTTCAGCCTCCGTGATTTGTTGATTTTGTTAATATTTGGTGCAGAGCAGTACAAGTTATGAAGTTCTTTGTCATGCAGTTTTTTCCATCTTCCACTCTCTTAGGCCAAAATTCCAGGTGTAAAGAAGTCGGAGTATGAAGCTGAAGAGAACTGTTCACCTTGATCCAGCGCCAAGGTCTACAATTCCCTGCATTCCTTACACCATCATGCCAACTTAACTTAACTTCTTTGTATTAGCACATGAGAGTTTCGGGATGGTTTAGCCAGTAGCTACAGTGACTAGGCTAAGGGCTAGACGACCGGGGTTCGATTCCCGTAGGCCAAGATGTTTCTCGTTCAACGTCCTGACCAGCTCTGGGGCCCACTCATCTTTTTATTCAGTGCTCACCTCCGTCTAGTGATGAGATGAAGAATATATGGAGCTATGCCTCTACTAGGGACAGTTTTACCTGTTTCACCTTTGCGCAAGGGATGTGTGTGTAATGGGCAATTGACCTGAATCTTATTGAAAGCGACCCCAATAACTCGTCCAGTTGCCACTTCCACTGCCACAATGGAGACTCCGTCATTGGCGGCGAGTTTGGCAAGACGTTCAGTCTGGGCAGAGGCGCGCGTTCTCTCGTTCAGGCGGAGCGCCTTCGAAATGTTCTCGTTCGGAAAGAAGGACTCCCTCATGACATCGATAGCTCCTGCGAGTTGGTCTTCCCGCATGCTGACCCACTCCACCATTCGATCTTCGCTGCGTGCCCACACGCGACCAGGCATGATCTTTGTCGACAATTTGGGCTGAAGGACAAGACACCAAGCAGATTAGCCATGGCGCCACGTTTCCGATTGCGAAATCACAATTCCAATGTTAACCTGATCTGCCGCTAATTTTAGAATGCTGTTTCCCAAAGGCCGCGATATTTACTCATATGCTATTTTATTTTTGTACAAATAAACATAAACATTTTAAATTTCTGAACAATGGGTCACATTTATCCACCTGCTGGAAACACAGCCGTCAGCATCCGTACGCCGTTTCGGAACCACGTACTTAGGCATAATATGAACCAATAATATCAGTAATAAATTATTTGCAGAATATATTCTTAGTGTTTTTTTACTATAATACTTTAATTAAATATATTTATCTTCTGATACGAAGTACTTGTGCTGAAATGGCTTAACAAGCATATTTCATTTCTAAAGTTTCCCTGGGGAGGATCCCCGAACACCCCATATTACCTGTGGTGTTCCACACCCTCATACTCCTCTGTGTGTGCTATCAGTTAAAAGGCAGACGCAAGGTCTCGTTTAAATTGTGAGGTCACCAAATGCAGACTAAAAATGCTGAAGAGGCAGTCTTTCCAGACGTTTACGTTAGAAATTTTATTAAATCCCAAAGTTTATTGCGGTTTCTAAAAGGATACTATCTGACCAATACCAGAATTGTTCCCTTCCTTCCGCTTAAGAGGCGATAAACCATCCTACCGTCGGCTGTGTTGGCCACGTGTTTCCGTTCTGTGGTCTCCTGGCTCACTCTTTTAGCGGCTTCCGCTGCTCGGCGAGCGTTGTCCTGCCTGACTATCTGAAGAAATGAATATTTTAACTGCTTAGACTTAGCCATTTAGAAAACGTATTCCAGTAACGGAGACCCCAAGAACCGGACCGACAATGCATTCAAGTATTTGTGTACTAAAAGAAAAATCGCCCACGTTTAAACTTCCTTTCCTAGTGAACTTGCTCAGTTCCGGGGAAGTTAATCGTCATAATAAATCGGTCTGTCACGCATCACGAGACTTTAAGGCGACTTTCAGGGAGAGCGCCACTGAAGTAACTTGCGACACACATGTGACACTTATGTCCTAGCAGAACCGATTTAAACAAACTTCAAACTTATGCATGTCGTAAACAACGTGCCTTAAACAAAAGTGAAACGAAGTCCGTTGTCATTTCAGATAAAAGTAAGGTTGAAGAGTATTTTTTGTACAATGAAGAACGACCTCAAATTCATCCTACATTCGTGTCCACGTTTATTCTTTTATATTGCAGGAGCCGTCAACAAATTTCGTGGCTAAAAGGCACAACAGATGTAATCTGTGTTCAAGTAACGCATAGAATGTTCCGTGTCCACGTTTAATGTGCCTGCTGTTGGCAGTTCTGTTTGTGGCTCAGACACAAGTTCTCTTTCAGTGTGGAGAAACTTACATTTATTTTTCTAGATTCTGTCCTTGTAACACAATTGCCGCATCCTCCAGAGCGCGTGTCCACTTCCTTCCTGGTTTGCGTTACGTAGGATGTAGCATGACAGACAATGATTTCTGTTACCGCACAAAATTGGCATTACTTCCTCTCATGTCTTAGCTGTAAGGCTTCTTCGTATCCAGACAAGAAACAACATGAAGATAAATACATTCCATCCACGCCGACAAGGCTTCGAACTAATTCATACCCAGATGTGTGCCACCGGCGCCGTAAGACATCTGCACGGGCCGAAATATTATGATTTTACCCCCTCGAGGACCATTTGACCCGACCCAGTCCAAGTTCGAGGTTTGCCTTCAAATGTTACCTAAGCCCGAATTCATTTATTCCAGACCGAATGAAGCCTGATCTGAATCACCGCTGTGATAACCTCAAATCCTACGAAGCCTGATCTGTTTACAGCGTATTAATGCA
>NW_019059701.1:63334-82818 GCF_000696155.1 Zootermopsis nevadensis | reverse complement strand
AGAAAAATGGATCTAGCACACCTTACAACTTCTATGTACATTTTCATAGTGATTGAGATTTAGGGTCTCACGGCGGGGAGTACGAAGATGTTGAGCAGTGTAGTCTGGTAGAAGTTTCCCGACGTTTCAGAGATGCTTGCTGCCTCCATCGTTGCTCTGTTGATGGAGGCATCACCTCTGATAATCTGTAAACTTCTACCAGACTACACTCCGCAATATTTCAAAAAATGGCCATCTTCATGTAATAGTTATTTTATAAAGCTGTGTTCATATCTTCGTGTTCTGGTATTCCATCAATTTGATACGTTTTCTTGTAAGCCTGTAAAACAAAACAGAAATATTATTAAGTCTCGCCTGCAGATGTTAAGATGAAACAACAGCATTTTAGATCAGATCACTAAATTATTCTTACCTAGTAAAGAAAATTATTAAATTGAACCAAATTTACTAATGCTGGAAGAATAAACTCGAACTATTCTTATGCAATGGGCATTCGATATGTATCGACAGTTTTTAATCGTAATTCTTTATTGTATGCATATCGTGGAGTTGCAGTTTCCACATACTTCATGTTTCCATTGGTTACGAAGTCTAAATATGTTTAATTGCGGAATAATTTTGTGAACGTTTGGCCACTATCCAGGATTTTATTTCAGTAAACATATTATCATAAAAAGATAAAATCTTGCCTCTTCTGCTACTCTCAGCAGTTGGTCAGCCATTGTAGGACCAGTTTCTTCCACCAGTTTGAAGAAGTATCCATTATTCCTCTGTAGCAATGCGTACGGATGGTCGTATTCCTAGAAGCAATGAACACGGTATAGTGGTCAGCATTCATGCCTTGTTTTCGGGATGAACTCGGTTCGAATTCCGGTCTGGGACAATTTGTACTGACTGGTATTATTGGGAATTTTTATTGATCCGGGGTTGCATAAAAAAAGGTTTTTAAGGCATTGAACATTCAGCCTGTAGATTGTGTAAATCGGGTAGTGTTCAGTTGTACGGACTTTGATATTGGCGGCGTTTTACTTTCGGTTGTTACCGGCGTGATAGAAATACGTACGACCATGGTTCCAGAATCCATGACAAGGACCCTGTCAGAGTCCATGATAGTGTTCAGTCGATGAGCGATTGTCAGGACAGTGCAGTTCTTGAATTTCCTTCGTATCGTCTCCTGTACGAAGGTATCCGTTCTGCAACAGGACACGAATTCCAATGTGTTGCTAATCGTTGGTGCATACTTGAAGCTTAAGACGCGGACATTAAAATACACACAACTCTAATGTCACCTGCGATCTGAAACTTCGTCTCATGTTCTGAAGAGGTATCACAGACTGAGAGTGTTTCAGAACGGGGTGGTAAGAATATTTAAGACCCAAGAGGGATGAAATAACAAGAGTATGGAGGAATCTTCGTAATGAGGAGCTTAAGAATTCATACTTTTCACCGAACTTTATTAGGGTGAAGTTGATATGCGCAGACAAGAAATTGATACCAAATTTCGGTAGGAAAACATGAATAGGTCACTTAGTATTAGTTGATGGTTGAGGTTCAGAGGTTGGATTATTGTCCACTCTTGTAAGTAGTTACTTACTCTGGGTCAACGTTGGCTGTAGCCTCGTCCAGCACCAATATCTTGTTATTACGAAGTATTGCTCTAGCCAAGCATATCAGTTGTCTTTGTCCGACACTGAAATTGCTTCCTCCTTCTTGAACCTGCATATCCAGGCTAGTCACAGCTGCTTTCAGATCAACCTAAAATAATACAAACATAGATACGAACGTTTCGGAAAAAAATTATGTTACGTTATGCGTACATGTCCTGATTTGTTCTCTTAGTCGCATCGTCCAGACTGGCTCTGGGGCTCTCAGTCTCCTATCCCGATGGTAAAACGGCAGGGACGTCATCTAGTGTCGAGGTTAAGAATTCGTGGAGCTATACCTCGAATTCCTCAGATATTACCATGGCGTTGTGCTTGGTTAAGCACCAGAACAACTTACCATACTTTCGACAAATAAATTCAGATTTCATTGTTTAACGGTTGCAGATTTAAATAATCGAACTGAATGTCGCTCTTCCTATGATAACTGTACAGGGATCTTCAGTATATTTAGGTGTTGGGAGCACGACAAACAGTTACCTCTTCGAGAGAATTCCATAGGGCTTCGTCACTGAACTGGTCGAAAGGATCGAGATTATGTCTGAGCGACTCCGAAAAAAGAACAGGTTCTTGTGGGATGATTGAGATTCTCGCCCGTAGGTCATGGAGACCGATATCATTCGTGTTGATGCCATCTATCTTGATAGAACCGTCGAGTTTGGCCAGGCGGAAGAGGGCTGATATTAATGATGATTTTCCAGCACCTGTCCGTCCCACTATTCCAACCTGAAATGTCATTCAGGACAATTGAAATATGGAGACAAACGTAAGACAGTCTTAAGAAATTTCCTTCGTGTACCATTGGCATGCACTTATGAACAACGAAATGAAACTTTACGTTCCATAAAACGGTAAATTTCTTGATCATCTGAGCGACTGTTTGCTATTCACGAAGGACTCTTCTACATCCCTTCCTTCCTTCGTGGCTCTGAGGACCTTGGCCTCCCTTACTCTTCTACAAAGATACCTAATTACTTACTGGAAAATGCCTGTTATTTGATGTACATTTAATATATTCAGTGTGTCGGAAGTTTGATTTACCAACGTCTTCAGGTGATTGGTTCACTGCTCATTGCTTTCTTTTCTGTATTAATGTGAACCGTCCGGATTTAAAACGGAAACCTTTGAAAACTGACGTATGTTTAAGCCAATAGACCATCGGTGCACGACAAGAAGGAAATGATTGTCTTCTGGGTTGCCTGGCTGGAGAGTCTGGTAGAAGTTTACCGACGTTTCAGACTTGCTTGCAGCCTTGATCATCAAGTCGATAAGTATGTCGCTTGCGAGGAATGTGTTAGCGATATGGGAACCAGTCTGACCGTTTTTTGACAGGCTCTGAAGGTGAAACATACATACCTTATGACTTGGAGCTATTTTAAAGTGGAGGTCCTTTAGTACACACGGCTGATCTTCTCCATATTTCAAATATAAATGATCGAATTCAACGCCTCCTTGACTCGGCCATGTAGGCGCAGGTTTCTTGTCTGTGGAAGACAGTGAAACTCATTACACTGTACAACAATCTCAGCGGCTTCCACATGTGATCCCTCGCATTCAGTAGAGAAAAGCGTTTGAAAGAAAATTATGGTAAGATACTAATACATTATGTATATTCCAAATGCGCAATGCACAATGTCAACCCGACAGACATTGAGACTTCCTGACATGGCCACGGATGATTGAATCGCGCCGGCGTTATAAGTTCTAATAATTCCTTTATTTACCTGGTGCAGACTCCAGATCCGCTTCCTTCTCAATGTTGGTGTAATCGAGCACCCTTTCCACTGATGTCATCTGACTCACCACCTCAGTAGCTCGCAGTAGACCATATTGAAGCATTCCTGTCACTATAAGTGCTTGTGACAGCGCCAGTCCAACCTTTGCGCCTATGTTCTCTGTCAACATAGGTACAGAAACGACATTATGTTTTAAGCAGATCTTAGTGGGGGGGGGGGGGGGGGAGAGAGAGAGAGAGAGAAAATTCTTTGCTCAGTATCTCTTTAAAATGCTTTCATTTGGTCATTTCAGAGGCAGGTTGCGGTTTTAAGTATTTGATGTCCGTGTCGTTTTTGGTTTTCTGGGTTGTGACGCCATGCGAATTTGTAGGTATGGACACAGATGTTTCGGAGGAACATACTGCCCCCGTTTTAGAGCTGCTGCTCGTAAATTTATAAGGCGTTACAGCCTAGACCACTAACATTGAAATATTCACAGCCGTAAGAATTTTTTAGCACTCAAGATGTTTATGGCTTCAATTGTCGGGAGACGATAGGACGGGCTTGGTTCTGACTAAATAATAAAAGAAATCAGTTTTAGAGCAAGGATCTTGTCAGTAGCATGTAAAACATTAATGTATAAATTTCCGAATTATACGTGATCAAATAGTCGTGATATTACTATCGCGTATCTGTTGAAATTTGAATTGAATATCTCTGAATACAAGGAATATAAACTGTTTTCTGCTTGAGTGTTTACGTGCCATTCCTGATGATACGAGTAAAGTATTAACACACTGAAATTGTGTTAACGTAACACCAGCTGCACATTTGAATGACCAGTTCGAATAGTTTTTTGTGTTCATTAATGTTGCTAATCTCAAACGTAAAATTAGTAATTTAAATATTATGCTGAATTGCAGTAGATCAGTTTAGTGATAGGCTGTGTGTTGGACGACCGTTATTCGATTCTCGGCTGGGTTAGTGATTTTAATATTCGTTATGACATCTAGAGTCTAGGGTCTAGATTCTAGACCCTTTGGGTCACAACCGTCACATATTCAATGGGTTCGTGACTTTCTCCGCGGTGTACACACGCCTCCATCTAGTGTCGAGGTTAAGAAAGCATTGAGCTTTATCTCCACTACATTTGAAACATGGTGCTTAAGCACAGAGGAGCTTTAGTTTTTGTATTTTGCAAAAATACAAAAACGCTATGAACATACATTTTTGAAATTGGGGCCAAACTTTAGGAATCTGCGTGTTTCATAACGCTGTTCGTTACAAACAGACCACAATACTAAGAATGCTACACTTCATTACCTTCAAGTATGAAGAATGTGAGTGTAATACTGGCAACGAACAGTGAGCTCAGAATGTCCATCCAGAAACCGAACGCGTTGCTTGTGGCCAAAAAAAGGGACCATGCACCAGTGTGGTCGTCCTGCAAGAAAGGAAGCAATGATCAGTTCTGTAATGTCATGTGACATGGACAAAACAAGAATCAGGATTGCATAAGCATTATGTTATTTTTTGGCTGTGAACAAGGACCCGCGTTATGGGGACATATCATCCTTAAAACTGAAATCCATATATATATATAATTTATTAAGCAACAGACGTTAGAATCAAGGCTATTACTATGGTGTATAAATATGTGATAGTTTTATATTTTAAAGTTCTGTTTTCGTTAAGAATGGCTTACAAAATATATGAAGTAATACCAAAATTTGTGGAAGATAGCGTTTAATGTGGGTAAGGTATGAAGATGGCTATCTTCTGTTTTGTCGCGCCTTGTATTGTGGTACAAGTTTGCAGATGTGCTTCCTGACTCTGTTATCAGAACGATGGTGATGGAAGCAGGAAGCACCTCTGAAACGTCAGTGAACGTCTGTCAGACTACACGGCGCTAAAACCCAGAGGACTCACAGCCGTGAAAAACTCAAAACCTAATTCGATGAAAAATGTTGAAACTTTTTGTTAGAGAAGTCGAAAGTGAAACCGGGCCTAGATGCAAATTCGAAGAAGCAGGCGTAACGCGCGTGACGTGTATTACAATTCTCTTATTGTTCAAATTTGCTTGTGTCTTGTCTACCTGTCTCGAGTCGAAACCACATCGCACCATTTCCTGTGCTCCTGAAACTCTTATTGTCGTGAGGCCAGTCAGCGTATCTGACAGGTGAGAGTACACAGGACTGCGAGCTGCAATAACAAATCATAAGACACACGAAACTCATCAAGACGTTTCAAATATTCTTAGGGTGGTGAAATCAATTAGGATGACATGGGGAGATCAGAAATGCGTCGGAAAGTCTGGAGTGAAGAGGATACTTGGAAGACATGGCCGAGAATGAGAGGATAACATCGAAATGAATATTAAAATAATTGAGTGGGAGGTTTTGTACTGAATTCATTTGGATCAAGATGGGATTATTGGCGGGCGGTGGTGAACACAGAAACGAGCCTCCGGGTTCTATATTCGTGGAATTTCTTGAATAGTTGAGTGACCATTGGCTTCTTAAGAAACCCTCCAGTTCATAAAATTGAAGTTAGGACAAAAATCTGTCTGCTTACTTGTTCCTTCCAGTCTTTTGACATTTCTTGAAGTTCTGAGGTACACAATTGTAACTCCGTAGTAGCAGAAGCCGAGGACAACCATTGGTAATATGAAATAAGTGTTGACTATGGCGATATTGGTCAGTATACCAATCAGGACGAGGAAGACCTGTTTGAAAAATTACCACACTTGTGTGAATAAACGGCATAAACCTACTCATAATAACAGTGTCCTGTCACATGAATGTTGATCGAGGGGGGCGTTGGACATGACAGTGTAGTAAAAATTGTTTTGTTTTGCGTTGTGACGTCTTGTAACCTTGTAGGTAAGTTACCAGCGTTCTTGAGAAATCACGCAACTCTGACGTCAGTGTCGCTATTCGAGAAGGTCTAATGTAGAATTCTAGCAGAATTGTTACGCTATGCATACATTATCGGATTTGTTTAAGTATGAACTGTATATATTTTTTTAATCTGATGGTTTTAAAAGCTATTCTGTTTTGCGGTACATACGCACACCTGAATTTACCTGAATCGACTCTAGCATGAAGCGTGGCAAAAGTTCATCGATAGCTCCGATGTCTTTTGAGAATCTGTTGAGGATCCTTCCGGAAGGGTTGGTGTCGAAGAAGCGCATCGCGCCCCGAAGTATCGATGAGAACATGGCGTTGTGAAGCCTGGTCGATGCTTTCATGCAAGTCTTGATGAACATAATTGAGCGTATTAATGTGATGAACATGGCTGCGATGATAAGGCATCCGTATATTATGAGCGAGTCGCGCTTATTTACTTTGGTGTAGTCCTCAACAAGGGGAGGCAGTGGTCTGTGGCTTTCGTTTGCTGCCAACCTTTCCTTCAGCGAATCCAAATGCGCCTGCCTTACCACTTCTTCGTTTGTCCTGTAAAGAGAATTGCGTTACGTCCTGAATATTAAGTTCTGAACGAACGGCCTGATTCGGTCCGTGAGATGTTGTTTCTTGGTGAAATCTAATGTCGCTTTGTCAGCTGTAGATTATCAGTGATGAATTAGGAACGAATGTGGTAGAAATCTGTTGAGTTAATTTTTAAAATTCTACCCATCACATCATTTGATTGCTTTGTGGGCTGTTTAACGACGTTTTTTATTGCATTGATTATATCTGTTGCGTCTGTTGATTTTGAATGGCGAACTGGGAAGGTTGTGGATGGAAATTGTCGTGGATTGTTTTAAGACTCTCTTATTCCCGAGAATCAATGAGGGGTAAGACCAAGGATAGCCGGTTTCTGGCTTCCCCGACTTCTGGGGTATCCGCTGGCTCATTACCATGTTGACAAGATCTCGTTAATTGGACCTGTTTTATTCTTGACATTCAGACACTCTGTTTCTTTAAGATCCATTTTGAAATCATTTCTGCTCTTACGGGTTTCGACAGTAATTTTGTAGTGATAAAATTGAAAACAAAATTAAAGAGCGGATAGTACTGTTTTGAAAGAACGTGAACTCACCAAAATGTTACCCAGTAGTCAGCGCCGCTAGTTATCACTTGCGCTAGTATGAGCATGAAAGCCGTCGCGAGGAAGAAGCAAACACTGCCACCAGCGCTGAAGTACTGCCAGTACGTTCTGTAGCTGATGGTCCCGATGTTTCTTGATTCTTGGTTCTCCTCGTCACATTCGTCCATGTCGTCCCCGAACCAACTCTGGTACATAGATACATTACTTATTAAAGTATTGCTTCTTCGTACAATGGAAGTTATAATTCACTTCGGTCACACACACGCTCAAAATATTTCAAGTTAGTTTCTAAAATACGCTCTCAGAAACATTGTGCCAACAGCGGAATTTGTTTGCAGCAGAAAGTGCACTAACAAATTTGATTGCTGTAAGTAAAGAGACAAAATAATAACCTGTATCCTACCGTTCTATTTTTCTTATCAAAGTTGTGTAAAATCAGGTGATACAAAGAAAACATATTTTCAGCAGTTACGTTACCAGAACGAGGGCGAAGAAGAAACACATTCACAAATATTATGAACGTAAAGAAAGAACATGGAAATTAAAGACATTGCGTCGTTAATCATTATCAGGCATACATAATATGGTGCGTGCTGCTCATGGACGTACAGGGTGTACATGCAGAATTAGGTGATACAAAAATGGTGAAACAACATTCCACAGGTGAAGGAATTGGATAAAATTCTCAAATTTAAACCCCGATTTACATCCCGACACACACCTTGCAAAACACACACTGATTATAACACAGAAACACAAAAAATTGCAGCAAGGCACAGTTAGTTCTACCACAACCAGGCTTCAGATGTTAAAAGCTGTAAGTCCTCGTACAGTGCAATATTTTGCTACCATCTTTTTCAGAAGTTCAATACCAGAGGCGTATCAAAATAATGGTTCTTTGAATCAAAATATTACATACGCAAGAAATTCTGGAAACACTTTGTTGCAGTTACTTACCGACAGTATCTTCAAGCTATACATCTATAATTAATCAATTTAATGGTCTGTTTCTATATATTATTTTGAAAAACATCGATTCCTACTAAGTTGAATTTAATAACATCTTCTCGGGCAATCAGCCGCGTCAACTGCTTACCGTAGTAAACCGATGTTTCGGGAACCAATTCTGTCCCCATCATCAGGGTTCCGATGTGACTGGATACCTCGGAAGTCGTCTGTGTAAGTTACACAGGCCAGGTATCCAGTCACATCAGAACCCTGATGATGGGGACAGAGTTAGTTCCCGAAACGTCGGTTTGCTACGGTAAGCAGTTGACGCGGCTGATTGCTCGAGAAGATTTTATTGATTGTACTCGCCGTGAAAGTCTCAAATCCTATAAGTTAAATTTGCCTGATGTATAATAAAAATTTTACGTATACGCCATGTTTGTAATTGTTAATGTGTAAACAAATTCATATGGAATTTGTACATACGTGTATGTTCTTTCTCCGTTCAGAACATAACATATCTAGATCTTTTGCTTTATTAATTGTCGCAACCGAAACGAAAATTAAATATACATGTCAAATGGCTGCCAAACTGTTGTTTGACATTCTTAAAAAAATCTTAGACAAAGGTCGAATATCCTTAAATATTTTGATACATTTCAGAATTTTAGTCTAGTACGTTTGTAGTGTCGCTAGTGTCATTCCCACCCCAAAACTTCTCCCGGAAATTTAAAAGTTGCACGCGGTCATTAATGATACCATATGCCCATTTTTAAATATAAAATAAGAAATTGGGTAAAATGGACGATCACAGCTTTATTTTCAGGTACAATTTATATGTTTTGGTAAGCAACACGATTCAGTTTGAGTTTCAAGTCATATGCGCTGATACCAATTCAAGCAATAGCTGGTGCGTACAAAGTGCAGTGAGGTGTTCCCCCCCCCCCCCCCCCCCCCCCCCCCCCCTTTGTGCGTGGATTTTTTTTTTTTACTTGTATTCACGACTCACGTCGTCTGAACTCTGGCGTTCGCTGATGTTGCTAACGGTTTCCTGGCTGTTTGTACGCGGGCGATCGCGGTAGATTGCGATGGGACAGCACTGCAGAAAGGACCTGTTGCGCAGAATGTTTTTCAGCGCACCACGCATCCTTCTAGTGCCCCTCCATAATATGTTAGCTCCAGTTGGCGGCTTAGAAGCGCCCTCAGATTTATTGTTTGGCCCTCTTTTTTTCTTCTGAAAGAAGTGCATACAGTAAAGATTTCTGTCTTCTGGGTTGTTGCGCTGTACAGTCCGGTAGACCAACGTTTTAGAGGTGCTTGCTGCCTCCATCATCAGGGCGATGAGTATGAAGATTTCTGTCTTCTGGGTTGTTGCGCCGTGTAGTCTGGTAGACCAACGTTTCAGAGGTGCTTGCTGCCTCCACCTTCAGGGCGGTTAACACCCGTAAACGTCTACCAGACTACATGACACTACAATCCAGAAGACAGCCATCTTCATGCTCGCCACCAAGAAAATCTGAAATCCTACTAAGTGCTTAAAGTCTTTGCGATATAAGTTGATTCTCGAACCCTTTCCATGCCAAGGTTTTCAGTTTAAAGGTAAACGAAGAAGTATTCTCGTTGTTACTCGCGATATGTAGGTATCGCATGAAATTCCGAGATATAACAAGGAAAGTTTCTTCTCACTGATACTTTAAAAGTAATATTAAAAACATTTTTTTCCGACAAACGTACACCGATGTAAGTATTTAAAAGGTTAAATCTGTGATAGTAACTTCAGTTTTCATTGATAATATCACCCCCGATTGACTACATCCGCCCAAAGAATGCGATGAATCGCCCTGATGACGGAGGCAGTATGACCTCAGAAACGTTGGTAAACATCTACCAGACTACACAGCGCAAGAACCCAGAAGATAGAAATCTTCATACTCATCGCCCTGATGACGGAGGCAGTATGACCTCTGAAACGTTGGTAAACATCGACCAGACTACACAGCGCAACAACCCAGAAGACGGAAATCTTCATACTCACCGCTGTGAAAACCTCAAATCTTACACAGTTAAATATTCATTTTATTTTTGTTTCTAAATTTTGCATGTATTAGGTGCAGTATTGTCCTATCTTTTGGCCTTCAGCTACTCGTCCAAGAAAGTGTCAGACCTCTTAAATAAGTAAGAAATCATCTTCAAAAAGTGTTATCCTTAAATCCAAAAGTAAATCATACCACTATCAAATTTTAATTGGCAGGAATAATTTATTGTTATGATTATGTTTAACTTAAAGCTGTTTGTTACGATAGTTTTATATTTGCTTTTGTTAACGTTAAAGTTAGTATAAAACAGCCACAAATGCACTCTGCATTAAGAAGTACCATCATAGACATAGAGCATTGAGGTTAGAAGCTCCAGTATAGCATAGCTGAAAATGAAGTTTTGTGTTAGACATAGTTATGAAATATTCCTGAACAATCAACATATAAAGCGGTTCATTATGTGTCAAACACAGACGATAACGGGGTTTAGGATTATTTCAGTAAAGTATTCCGCATTAATTATGTGCAGAACGAACCAAGTAAGAACAGATTCAAAGCTAAGTTACAGCCCAAAACAGTTGTTTTGCATTTGCATTAATCTCAAATACAACTTCGGGCATTGCTAGAAATGAACTGTTCTAGACAGAGAATTATATTCATGTAATTTCTTACAACTATCATTTGTTTTCATTCTACTCTAATTATTCTGAAATATAACCATGTTTGTAGAATTTAGGTATCCTCAAAAGTAGTATTCATGACAACAAATGATACAAAAACTACACAAATATATTGTTTTAGTTACACATTAATCTCAATTAAACCACACGTTAGAATTACAAACATTTAACTATTGTACTGTCAGAGTAAAAGGAAAAGTTCCTGCCTTCTATGAAACCAAAGGTTTATTACCATGTTTACAAGAGCCCGCCACCGGTCTTCTCCTGAGTCAGATGAATCCAGTCCACACCCTCAAACCCCATTTCCAAAAGATCCCTTTTAAAATTATTCTTCCATCTACGTCTAGGTCTTCCGAGTGGTCTCCTCCTTTCGGGATTTCCAACCAATATTTTGTATGAGAGAACGAACAAAGAGATTCTATTCGCGGAATGATCAGTGGGTCCTGACGTTTGCAATGGATATAAACAACGAAATACTAGGCTAAAATATGGATCTTCCAGGTCTACTCACGTTGGAGGCGGTGGACATTAAGGACGGTTGTCGCATATGCCTCTTGATCATCGTTCTTTTCAACGTGGCTTGGTAATCGTCAGAAGTAAAGGAATTTCGGAGGCTACCGTCTTTTCTGAAGGATCCGCTTACAGAATCCCCTCTCGTAGATGGTCGGCGCCTGGTACTTCGTCTTCGAACTGACCTCCGGTGTGACTCATTCTCATCCTGGAACTCAGACACAGTTTGGTATAGACTGTTCGGTATTCATAAATTGTTCATGGCTGTTACATTGAGTCTACAGGTGCTTAGCCTGTCTCAGACCGACATTTCCTGAAATCACGAAGAAAATTAAAGGACAAACACACAAATAAATAAACATGGCACTTTCATAAGGCATTTCTTTCAAGGAAGAAATATTTCCTATATTTTTTATTTGTTTCCTATTTTTGGTTTGTTATGTAGGTGTTTCTTAGTGACTTACTTTGCAGCTCTTGTTTCCGTCGAATTTATTTTAAATTTTATTTTTTTCGCGATCCCGTTCAATATCGAATTGTGTTCGATAGTTTTGATATTCAAGCAAAATAAATTTAAGGGAGTCGTCACATGTCAAAATACGTGGACCCGTAAACGTTACTTGAGCTCTGGTTGTGTATCTCTATAAATTAGTTATAGAAAACTGTGACATGAATTAAAATTAATGAAAGGAATACTGGGTGCTATATTTACTTTGCTTTTTTAATGCAAACATTATCCCACTTAGTAAAATTATGACAAGGGGGATCTTTGTGTTTCGGTTTGCACGTATCTGTAGCATCAGTTTTAAATCACAAGCTAAAATTTTACCTTTTTCCGTGTCAGTAATGAATGTTTTCAGTAATGTTACAGCAGTTGATTATTTATTTCCATATTTACGGATTTGCTTTTCGCGATTGAGCTCGCAACACAATGCACGTTATTACGGAATTACTTCGAAAAAAATTTTCTCACACTTCAGAATCTAACCCACGTGCGCTACGTCACAGACCCTCTGAGTGGGCGCCTCGTTTCGTGGGTAGATATTAAAGTTTCGGAGAGACATACTGTCTCCATCTGCATGATTTGGAGAACCTCATATTACATGGGATATGCATGTTTTAGAAATAATTAGACATGTTATACATAAAAAATGAAGTGGCAAGTGGTAATGCAAAGTATAAAGATGATCATTCAGTCGATCAGACTCACCGTGCTGGACATGTCTGAAATTAGACGTTTCGTGATAAGGACTTGTGCTGGTTCTTCCTTGTCGTTGTCATTCTCTTCTTTGGCCAACAGTTTGGCAAAATTTAGACCACTACTCTGCATCTGAGCGAATGTTCCTTGGTTTTCAATTTCTCCCTAAAAATATTTTAAAGTAAATTAGAACCTATAAAGAACGCGGGGTCCTTTATACGATTTCTCAGTCAATTTCTTACCAGTAATGCGACAACATATAGGCCTGTACTAGTAGGATTAATGAAGGATGATAGTAACATCGTTTGGAAAACGAAAGGATGGAAAAGTATGTCAGTTGGTAACCAAGCAATGGACTTATACAACCCCACTCCCAAAATAAGTTTCAATGAGATATTTTGAATATTTGACGTAACATAATACATCAAATACTAGCTGCAGAAAAAAATGTTTTTGATGTCGATAGTGGCCTTCTGGGTTTTAGTGTCATGCTTTCTTGCGCGCTTCTTTGGCGTCGTTTCTCTGAAACGCTACAAGGCTCTACGACGTCACAACCCGGAATATCACATTAGACCGGCGACGTGAGTACCTAGTATATCAGGATCCATTTCGAAAGTTTTGGGCTTAATTACAAATGTAATATACATGAAGATATCTGCCTCCGTCATCAGGGCGATGAATTCATGACCTCTGAAACGTTGGTAAACATCTACCAGACTACACGGCGCAACAACCGAAGACAGAAATCTTCATACTCTGACGACGGAGGCAGTATGACCTCTGAAACGTTGGTAAACATCTACCAGACTACACGGCGCAACAACCGAAGACAGAAATCTTCATACTCTGACGACGGAGGCAGTATGACCTCTGAAACGTTGGTAAACATCTACCAGACTACACGGCGCAACAACCGAAGACAGAAATCTTCATACTCTGACGACGGAGGCAGTATGACCTCTGAAACGTTGGTAAACATCTACCAGACTACACGGCGCAACAACCGAAGACAGAAATCTTCATACTCTGACGACGGAGGCAGTATGACCTCTGAAACGTTGGTAAACATCTACCAGACTACACGGCGCAACAACCGAAGACAGAAATCTTCATACTCTGACGACGGAGGCAGTATGACCTCTGAAACGTTGGTAAACATCTACCAGACTACACGGCGCAACAACCGAAGACAGAAATCTTCATACTCTGACGACGGAGGCAGTATGACCTCTGAAACGTTGGTAAACATCTACCAGACTACACGGCGCAACAACCGAAGACAGAAATCTTCATACTCTGACGACGGAGGCAGTATGACCTCTGAAACGTTGGTAAACATCTACCAGACTACACGGCGCAACAACCGAAGACAGAAATCTTCATACTCTGACGACGGAGGCAGTATGACCTCTGAAACGTTGGTAAACATCTACCAGACTACACGGCGCAACAACCGAAGACAGAAATCTTCATACTCTGACGACGGAGGCAGTATGACCTCTGAAACGTTGGTAAACATCTACCAGACTACACGGCGCAACAACCGAAGACAGAAATCTTCATACTCTGACGACGGAGGCAGTATGACCTCTGAAACGTTGGTAAACATCTACCAGACTACACGGCGCAACAACCGAAGACAGAAATCTTCATACTCTGACGACGGAGGCAGTATGACCTCTGAAACGTTGGTAAACATCTACCAGACTACACGGCGCAACAACCGAAGACAGAAATCTTCATACTCTGACGACGGAGGCAGTATGACCTCTGAAACGTTGGTAAACATCTACCAGACTACACGGCGCAACAACCGAAGACAGAAATCTTCATACTCTGACGACGGAGGCAGTATGACCTCTGAAACGTTGGTAAACATCTACCAGACTACACGGCGCAACAACCGAAGACAGAAATCTTCATACTCTGACGACGGAGGCAGTATGACCTCTGAAACGTTGGTAAACATCTACCAGACTACACGGCGCAACAACCGAAGACAGAAATCTTCATACTCTGACGACGGAGGCAGTATGACCTCTGAAACGTTGGTAAACATCTACCAGACTACACGGCGCAACAACCGAAGACAGAAATCTTCATACTCTGACGACGGAGGCAGTATGACCTCTGAAACGTTGGTAAACATCTACCAGACTACACGGCGCAACAACCGAAGACAGAAATCTTCATACTCACCGATGTGAAAACCTCAAATCTTACGTAATACATGATCTTTCCTGACTCACGTTGTTGAGAATGATGACTAGGTCTGCATCTTTGATGTATTGCAGCTGATGGGTGACGAGTATCCTGGTCTTGTTTCTCAGGTATGTCTGGATGCATTCTTGGAACAAATGTTTCCCAACGTGAGTGTCCACTGCGGACAATGGATCGTCGAAGAGATACACGTCTGTGTTCCGGTACACGGCCCTGAAGCCACGACAGAACATGTCAGACATTAGCTGCGGTGTGGACTGGATCAGGATTGAAATTTCTTGAACATTACTTAGGCTGTAATGCAGTGTCCAGTGGCTGAATGTCAGTACTACAGGATCTTGTTCCTGACGTCATTTCCCATTCAGAAATGTCACATGGGCACAGGTCAGATTTTCAACAGTTACGGATAAAAATGAAAGACAGTCTGTGCACAAATCAGGACTACAGATGTTCTGTGGGTCGCCCTAAATCCTAGTCGCCACGTGACCCAGTAGCTGAATGAACAGTCCTGTGGCCGATGAATTGGCTGTGGCGGTTTGCAGAATTGTCCACTGCGGTAACCGGAATGATTATTTTGAATTTTAAATATCCGTAGCTCCGTATCCGCTGTGAATCTGAACTATGTTTATGTGGTATTTATGACTGGGAATTACCTCAGGGATAAGAAATTCAGTCACCGAACAATCTGTATACGTGTTTCGATACAAGGCTTGGGGATACAGTTATTGTTCAGGTACAAAATTATCTCCTACCTGGCGAGGTTGATCCTCGCTCTCTGACCTCCACTGAGAGATATGCCCTTTTCTCCAACGAGAGTTCTATCTCCATGACGGAACATTTCGAAGTCCTTTTGCAAGGCGCAGACCCGGATAACCTCCTTGTACTTTTCTGCTATGAAGGGCTGTCCAAACAGGATGTTCTGTCTGACGGTCCCCACAAACAACCAGGGTTCCTGCGACGCGTAAGAAATGGTCCCGCTGATGGAGACTGACCCGCTGTATACTGGCAACTCCCTCACTAAAGCTTGCAGAAGGGAACTCTGGAATACGTCAGAAAGATTTCTTTCATGAGGTTCATCTGTGGAAGCTTCTACGGAGCTACAAGCACCAACAGTCTTCGGTCGTATCGCTTAGTTTTTCGTAACCATTTCACCGAATGATCAGCTGTCGTGATATAGTATATTCGTTTTCCTCCGGTCCGTCAGTCTGCCTTTTTCGTGCGGTGACGCTTAATTACAAATTAAAGTTCTGGTGAAAGTATTTGGACCCCCGTGAGGTTAAGTAAATGGGGACTGCACGACTTTATATGAATCCTAAGCCTTGTTCAAGCCGGTTTAATGCAAAGACAGTGGCTGGCCCCAGTAATTCGTCTTCACACGAAACGTGTCTAAACGGCCGTGTACAGCTGCTCTAGTAGCAGTGATAGGACAGGTGATTACAGTGAACTGGTCATTTCGTGTGGATGCAGGGAAACAGGAAATGCTTACATAATTTTGGTGGAGGCCACTTCGAAGATTGAAAAGAATGATATTCATACGGATCTTATAAGGGGGGGGGGAAGATTTTGATTGCATTTGAAACAGGACCATGTTCAAAGGGCTAACGGTGTTTAATCTTCAGCTTATGCTAGCAGGAAGATGGTTGGATTATTATATATATTTAGGAACAGTGATAATTTTAAGATGCCGCTCACAGTTCTGTCTACGAGCCTGCACACAGACAGTCCGATGTGGGACTGATAATTGTTAACAAACGGAAATTTTATCTTCACCTTCCCCGAGCCGACGGGTCCGATGACAGCACACAGCTTCCCCTCAGGGACGCGGAATGTGATGTTACTCAAGCTGTCTCTCACGAGGTCAGCTCTCCACTTGGCGCTTGCGTTCACAACCGCCACTCCACTGTCAGAAATTCCATTAGGTTTCGCATTGTTTATCTCGTTTGATGTCTCTGATTTATTATTGTTGTTGGTTGTTGTGCATTCAGCTTCTTCTTCCAGCAATAGGTCCTGTGGAGATAAGTAAAGTACAAAGGCAAATGTGATGATCTTAAAGGACACAATTTGTTAGTAATTAAACATGTCAATGTACAATTTTATGAAGGAGATGAGACTCTCAACTCACACTCTTTTACAAGGGAAGAGATTATTTGGACTGGATGAGACGATACTATGACAGTATGACCTCTGAAACGTCGGTAAACATCTACCATACTACACGGCGCAACAACCCGGAAGACAGAAATCTTCAAACCACTTGCTCTTAATCGTCTGTTTATATTGTTATGTCAGTAATGATTTTT
The DNA here is from genome assembly GCF_000696155.1 of Zootermopsis nevadensis. Next base: position 65,503 of record NW_019059701.1, on the reverse strand, counting down.
CTGTTTTCATGTGCTATGGATATGTTGTATTATTAAATTATGGTATTCTGTGGAAGTTATATAAATAATTATATCATTTACCTCCAGACGTCTGATGGAAACTGAGGATTCTGCTTTGTACTCTACTGCTGCTGGGAAATATATGGCCATTGTTTGGTTGAGGTTGTTGTAGAACTGTGCCAGAGTAAACACCTGAAATGTCAGCGAAAACAGCGCTGTGTGAAGATTTATGTTGCTGGCGACTTAAAATAAATATTATAATTAAGTTGTGATTATTTAAGTTTTGGGAATCTGAAGTATGTGGCGGGAGGTGGCATGCTTTCTCGTTGCGTAATGTATACTTCACATTTCTGTACTTGCCTTCTCTGGAGTAATATCGTAACCCAGTAACACGTAAGTAAGAAGTGTTGCGAAGAGCGTGGATCGTTCTAGGTACACGATAGAAGCCAGATAGAAGCCTCGTAAATAAGAGGAATACGTTACTTTACTAATTTCATTCCTGAAAAAACAGAAACTACGTAATTATAACAAAATACATTCAATGAAACGTGTTATAATTTTGATCTAATACCAGGTTAATTTGCTACACAAGACTCTTGAACTACGGATTAAATATCTTTTGGTCGACGGTTTAACTAAATAATATAAAAGGAAGTTCTGGGAAGAATTTATGAAACGTAAGCCTACTTCCCTTAAAATTCCTCGTCTATTTAGTAGTCCTACAGCTGCGTTAGCTTGATACAAAAAGAATACGAGTTCTGGTAATTATACATTTAGTGATGTATTCCTGTGTACAGATATTCTGCTAGTACAGCTTTCGAATGCATTAAATTTGCTAGGTAAAACATTAAACTTTCGAACCGTCGCCATGCCTGCAGTTGTTTTTTGATTCTGGTAGCAGAACCGGTTGGTTGAGCACCGCTGGTAACAAATTGCTCAATTTTACGCAATACTGAGTCATTTCCTTCCACGTCATATTCGCATGCTAACGATCTTCTCCCATCTTAATATAATACCCAGATTTACTGTGTGGTGAAAATATTGAAAAACGCTAATTTTAGCTGAGGCAGTTTTTTTTCTCAATACGAGTAACAGCATGAAGATGGCTGCCTTCTGAGTTGTAGCGCCTTGTAGTCTGGTAGAAGTTTACTCACATTTTAGAGGTGCTTGGTTCCTCAACCATCACGGCTATCGCGATCCTCCCAGATGATGGAGGCATCAAACATCGATAAAATTCTACCAGACTACACGGCGCAACAACTCAGAAGGCAGAAATCTTCATACCCGCTGCTGTGAGAACCCGAAATCTAACAGCTTGCCGTCTGTATCAAGCCTACTGTTTTATATTAATGTCTAATGTATCATAACAGGTAAATTTTTTAAATTTGTGTTTAGATCTGAAGTATTCACCTAAGTGCGTTATACGAAGCATTATTGTGTGCTTAGAGATGTGTCAGATTGTAATTTGATTGCGATAAAATAATATTCTATATGCTAACAATGAAAAGGTGACTTGACTTACATTTGAATTTAAATCCGACAACATCCAGGTACTGGAAACGCATACTGGTTATATCACGATAGTTATTAATTTATCATTTCTCATATCATTTCCTTCTACTGTAAGGAAATTAGGAGTCGTAAGTTCTTGCCCGAACATCTTTTTTGAGATATATGATAGATAATGCAGAAGTAAATTACAAATCTTCTTCGCTGTAGGTCTACTTATTTTATTACAAATTACGTACAATCGAGCAATTTCGACGAGTTTTGCGAAAGGCTTCTCCCAGGCGTACATCTTGATCACCTGGATACCGGACACAATCTCCGTCATCAGCCTCATCCGCTCGTCCGTGCGTACTGCTATTTTCTTCCGCAGTTTCGCGATTAGTTTACCAAGATACGCTGCAACAGATTTATTCATATATTACTTTAATTGTTTACCAGCCTCATGTTTTCGCATGCACTCGGAGGCTCGGTCTGTTTTCGCAATAGAAAGGACGTGGATTGACATTTCTCACGGGAGTTAAGATGAAGATTTCTGTCTTCTGGGTTGTTGCGCTGTGTAGTCTGGTCGATGTTTACCAACGTTTCAGAGGTCATGAATTCATCGCCATGATGATGGAGGCAGTATGACCTCTGAAACGTTGGTTAACATCGACCAGACTA
>NW_019059701.1:29098-63097 GCF_000696155.1 Zootermopsis nevadensis | reverse complement strand
GCGCAACAACCCAGAAGACAGAAATCTTCATACTCACCGATGTGAAAACCTCAAATCTTACGGGACTTAAGGTGTTTTGGTCGTCTAGTTTGCAACGCCTTGTGGTCTTGTAGGTCGTCACCAGTGTTTAAAGAAACCTGCTACTGAAGTCCGTTTAAGAGAATACGTAGGGCGTGTATCGTTTATGGCACCCGTGTCTATCCTTACCGGAATTTATCGTTGTTCCTCTGCTTCCTTCCAGGCAAATGCCGGGATAATACATTCAATTAGGCCATGATTTTTTTCTTCCATATCCTTTCCAATTCATTTGTTAATTATCCTACATTTGACGCCATTTTGTCGGATCTATCGACATCGCCTTTAAATAAGTCACAAGTAAATAAATAAAGAATAGGCCTACGTTTGTATACGCAGTAAATAGATACGGGAAATATCAAAAGAACTCATGTAGAAAACATTAAACAACTTTACGCATGCAATTTATCGTTAATGCTAACTATGTCAGTGTTTGTGTTCGTCACACAACCTAATCGTAATGTGTTCGTGGAAGGCCACAGCTACACCTGCAGTACTTTTTAATCATTTTGAGGACACTGTGTCTCTGTGGAAATACGGCCGCTAACGGGCCCATTAATTATCCATCCCTCAAATGATACATGTGTAAATATGGAACAGCAGATGAATGATACTGACAGAGAGAGAGAGAAAATAATTAGTACTATCAGAGGTATTCTCGGCGGCGGGTCCGACTTCTACCAGACTACATGGCGCTACAACCCAGAAGACAGCCATCTTCGGACTCACCGCCGTGAAAACCCTAAATCCAACCTTCGGGTTCTTTGAAAGACGAGCAATTTCAGTTAAGCAGCCATTAACTCATCAAAAGGAATTTTCTCTGTGGAGTTAGCAATGAATTCTATATTTTATCCAGTGTGCCATTTGTACAGTGATACGTTCCTGAAGGATAAAACAAAAACAAGCAATCTTTATGTATACAGACAGGAATAAAAGAAAAAAATCACTTGCAGTTTTTTAGTGTAGAATTTTAATATAGAACTTCGTGGAAATCCGTTCAATAGTTCTCAGAGGAGAAACATGAGAACTGGCATATAGACGTGACCCATCATTTCATATTTTTTATGCAAAGAGTAAACAGTAATGGGACATGCTGTGTCAGTTTTGTTAGTTCTCAAATGCAATTTTTAACAGGTAGAAATTGCATGTAACATGCGAGCTTATTAAACGTGGTTCCACTCACTTTGTACTGGCATTGTCTGCACGAAGATGAAAGCCACTCCAACTAGGGCCGCCGGACCAACCATGGTCCACAGGTAGAACGTTATGATGATAGTCTGCAGCGGGGTGACTATGAGAAATCCAATGGCCTGTGGTGCATAGTCAAATCGACACACGTCGTTCGACATCAGATTTACGATGCGACCTGTAGCCGTGTTATCCGTGCTGGCTTTGCTGAAGCGTAACAACTGGAAGTATACGGCAGATGGTACAGTTTGTCTATTTTAGATTAACTCTTATGCGCATTGTATTGCAAGGGGGCATGAGGTCGGGAAGTTTGGCAGATCTGCTTGCCTGTATATTTCTTGGGGGGGGGGGATTTTGTGGTCCGGTCCAGCTGGATTTGCTGAATGGGTCGTAGCTGCTGGAAATAGATGGCAGATGGCAAAGTTTGTCGGCTTTAGTATATCAACTGTTAATGCGCATTAAAATGTAAGGGGTCCCCAGATTGGGGAGTTTTGGAAATTTTCTTCTGTTTATATTTATTAAACATAATTGCATGGTCAGGCTGACTTTGCTGAGTTGTAGCAGCTGGAAATGGAAACGGTATAGTTTGTCTGCTTTAGGTAGACTTCTGTTACGCGGATTGTAGTGGAATAGTTGAAAGGTCACCAGCTGCCTTTGAACTTTAAAGTATCTAGCAGTATTACGTACATAACGCACGTTATGAGCTGCCCCAGTCTTGTTTGTTTGTTTGTTTGTTTTTTTTTGTTTTTTTTTTAACAAATATATGGAGGACTATTATTTGTTTCTGTTCCATGAGTCATAAAATCTCAGTTAATATGGCCCTAGTAACTAGACATGGGTTAGACGACCGTGGTTCAATTCGCAGGAGAAACAGGGATTCTTCTCTACGCTGTTTCGTCAAGAACGATTCTCGGAACCACGCACCCTCATCTTCCGTGGTCGGTCATATCCACCTAGTGTCGAGGTCAAGAACGAGTAGGAACTCTACCGACTCTCCCCACAGACGCCACCATGGCATGTAGCGTGACACCTTTACTGAAATGTAATTTATAAATATATATTTTGTTCGAAGTGTTTGTGTTTTAGTACAATGTGGTTCGATGTACCTCACCTTTCTGTATACGAGAGAGCAGCACGCTACTCGGGCCCGCATTCCGACCTTGAAACTGAGGTGATTGTAGTGGTGATCGAATGCCAGGCGGATGAATATCGTTGCGATCATCACTCCTCCGTATATCCTCGCATCGTGCTTCGTGATGTCACTGCCAGGCGTGAAGTAACTTATCACCTTCCCCATCAGTATTGTCTGAATAATCCTGTATCCGATATAATGATAAGTTAATTCTATGTTTTGCGGGGATTATGTTGTATTGTTTTAAAGATCCCCAATTGACTTCATCCGTCTAAGATTCAAGACGTATGGTTTCCTCTCCCACCTTATTTCCGAGCATGAGATTTTAATGTTTACCTCTTAGGTATGGAAGGCGAGAATGTGAAGTTTCGTGTATCCATGGCAACATGCATTTGCTAAATTTATTGTGCTCTGATCTTACTTTCGTCCCCAAGGCCTTAGCAACTTTTTCAAAATATTTATCAACGTTTCTAATGAAAGTTATATTTTGTATACACGATGATTCGTGAGTAGAATGGTATAGACGTGATAGATAATAGTGTACTAACCTTATTCCTAAGAAAGAGATGACAGACATTAAAAAACAAACTACGTATTGTTTCCAAAATGTCTTGAAAACTGCCCACTGTAGACTAGGCCTTCTCTTCTTTTTTTCTGATATCTTTAATTCATTGTTCCAGGTTCTGTAAATAATTTAAGTTATGATTAAATATATTTGATTGGGAAGCTAAGATTATACTGATTGTAACGAAAAGAAAATGTTTACAAAGTTCCCAAAAACGTATCTTCGTTTGACATACAGATTGTATAATCTATTCGCATTTTGTTGGTGTAACTTGCGTTTTCAATGATTACCATTTTCCTCTCAACTTTTGAATGTGTATTAGACACTTCGTGCGAACTGGCCGTGTTAGATTGCTTAGCATGCAGTATAAAATAGCGGAAGGATGGAAAACACATGGAATTGTTAGGTTGATTAGTCTAATGAGTGAATTTGGCAGAATCTGAAGATGTGACTTGAAGAAGAATGCACTTAATTAGCAAGAAATATGAAGTTGGGATCAGTGGTTATTCAGGCTGAAGTGTGACTTGGGAGAACCTGGCACCTTCTGGTGACCTCCGGCTCACATCCTACCAGAGACCACTTTACTAGTACTTACTGCAGGCTAATTTATTTTCTTTTGCGCTGAACGATTTGAAGAAAATCGCGATTCGGATCTCGTCTGCTGCTACACATAGAAGTGACTTAATCCTTTACGTAAAATGCAAGTTTTCCAGGTAAAAATTGTGTCAGTTACAAACTACTGAGGAAGAAATATAAGATAAGGTGTAATTACATAAGAATTTTTGCATATTTAAATAAAATTTATATCTGAGCACATGCTATGCCAATTTGTTTATGAACAGGTATTATTAAAAATAGAGAAATTTGGCTACTTGTTTTCAAAAATAATTCCAGAAATAATTTCTTGTCGTTTGGTCCCAATGCGAGTGAAGAAAGAAATTGAACCTGCTCCAAACTGTCATGACACACACATTTCTCTAATGGAGTGTGGAGATAAATATTACTCACGCTTCTAGTTTTCCGCCCAGAAAGTCAGTTCTGTCTTCCTCCAGAATCGTGTAAAGGTCTGATTCTTCCAGATCTTTCTTGTAGCCTTTTGAAAATATGCTTCGTGTCCATCTGTAATACAAGAAGGCACAGAGAATTAAATATATTTTGTGAGAAAATTGTCCAATTCAGTGAGCGCCAGAACACGTATCAGTGCCGTAAAGTCTAGCCGGTAGCGAAGGCTTCGTTAAGTAAACTAAAGCTTAGAAAACTATAGCTGTAAGCACTTCTGAAACGTCTGTCAGCATGCACCAGACTACACGGGGAACATCCCAGAAGACACCCAAGATTGTTCTTGTCGCTGAGATTATTATTGTTATTATTTATAGCGGATTGGGATTGCAATGCGTGGAGTCGGTAGTGGCTTATTTTATGGCACTATTCCAGCATTTTCTTAGAGGGCCTGGGGAAAATCACTAAATCACCAGTCTGTGTAGCCGGTTTCTGAGCTGGGAATGATAACCACCCAACGACTGCAGTTGTTACAAAGATGATTTGTACTGTTACCAACATTCTGAATACTGCACAGAATTGGGAACATTATGACGTATGTAAATGTTAGATGCATCCGCAGTTGCCTTTGTGTATTACGGGATTCCGAAGAATTAAACCTTATTATCTACTCCTTATAGGGTGGTCAATGTTCGTGACGCTTGAGTAGTAGGCTTGTGATTCACTTGGTGGTGATGAAATCTCTTATGGTGTCATTTATCATTTTAGTATTTTTAATACATATTGAGCTTTTATAAAGGAGTCGGGGTCGGAGTCGGAGATTTTAGTACCGAATCCACAGCCCTGCGTTCAACACAAAAAAATATTTATTTTTGTCAACTTTGACGAGTCCTGGGCTGATTATTAAATATTTGTTCAGATAGTGTCCTCTCTTGTATTTATCGAAACTAAATTAGATGTTGTTTGCCTTATTTAGACTGCAGGCTTCTCGATGTTGCGTTATTGTAAAGTTGCAATTTTAAAAAAAATTGCTTCGTGTGCCAAGTACGAACACCATTATTTGTGACAGACACTGTTTTAGAGGTATCCATAAAGAGAGTGCTCGTTCACGACAGCACTGAAGGTCAGTAGATTACTTCGTGTTCCGCTTCTTGAGCAGTCCTTTACGAACTTATTATATTTCACAAATCGAAATAAAATGGCTCAACGAGCTGAAGGGCTTGTCATAGAGACACACGGAATAACAAGCACAGAAATGAGAACTGATTTTTATTTGGTGACGGGTGTTTTCTTTCAGTTTTGGTCATTTGACATTCGCTGTGTTTCGACTGCTGGAAATGTCTTTGATAACGTGCACATGCTAGGCGTATTCCCTTTTTGGGAAGTGTTAAGAAAGTTTTAGCACACTCTTGCGTTGTAAACACACTACCATCAGTAAATGGTTTTACGTGTTAAGCAATATTTTTACTGCCCTCGAAACTCATTACATTCGAAAAACGTGCAACAAATTTTATGAGAGAATTTATTGTTAATTTGACTCTTCTCCGCACATGCTGCCCTTATTTTCTTCGTTTTACAGTGAGTACGAGGCACAGGGCGTTTTAACCCAGAAGTCTAACGGAGTCTTGAGAAGCTCAGATCTCACAATGCACTTATGTTCCTTAGTACGTAAAGTTACGTGCCTTCCTGTTCATTCTACGTTCCTGCTTCACGTGACACACGTGTTTGGCCTACTTGCAATATAATCTGCTCAGTAATTTGGCTGGACTTGACTTTTTAGTGAAGGTGTATTCTAATTTTTGTACTCTCGTTTCGATAGTGTTTACCTCGAAACATTATGTAACCATGTGGTTCGTATGAAGTCCTGTTTTAAAGATGTTGGCAAATACAGACGGTATCAGTAGGTACTTTGGGACAGGTATAAATTATTAAGGATTTCTACATGATTATTCATTTTTGTTCTATTTAAATCACATGTTGTATATTAGGCATTTTTACGCTTTAGCGTAATCGAAGAATATACGTCTGCTTGTCTCTCGCGTCTTTAACGCATTGATCGCACAGTTGCCTTGGTTACCATTGTTGCCATCGATATCATTATTGTAATTCCCTTGTTTGCCGTGCTGATGTCTTTGGTCGTGAAGTTTGGAATTCAGTGTTCTCCCAAGAGCAAAAATCTTCCAATCTTGTTTCTTATAAAAAAATGTTTCGTACCTGATAGACACGCTAAAAGGAAAACGTGTGCATGTATGTATTCACATTTTGCACATTAAGCGTGGCCTAATAAAGTATTCAAAGACATGTCATTCACTTACCAGCAAATTTATCGAAAGGCTAATACAGCCCATAAAATTTTGCTCCTATAACGTAAACAAACAGGTGGTGACGCCTCTGCTTAATTAAGCAACACACTATAAAGTCATGTGGAAAGCTGAGGTGTATTTTTAACCTCAACACTAGATAGGTACGAGTGGGTTGTCTTTACTCTCAGCCCGCTTTTACCCCCCTCCTTCTACCCTTCGGATAAGAATCTGGATGAATCTGGACTTGACGGCGAGTGGATTAATCTTTGCATCTGCCGGGACTCGAACCCCGACAGTACAGCCCATAGTCAGTTAAGACACTGCGTCAGTTATCCCGTCTGTTTTAATAGAACGTAAATGAAAGGATGGAAAACACTAAAAGAAAAGTTAACTGCGAATTGTTTTGTATTTCGAAACTGTATTACTGTAAAAATGATTGCGTAAGGTCGTTAACGAGCAGAATGTTCTTTGTGACGTCGAAACACGGAACATTAAAAGTTTTTTTTATCTCAAGAGTTCATCGATTTGGGGTCACGATGTAATAGAACACGAGCTCTTTGACGTCACCAAAATACTGCTTTGAATGTATACACACATCACACTCGTTCTTGCATGTCTGGTTGATCGGCGCAGTTTTTGGAATTGTACCTGGGAGATATAAATGTTGATGCAGTCACTGCATGTAGGTACGTGGTCACTAACGCGTGATTAGCCGATCACAATAGCCTTTCAGGCACAGGCATGTACGAAATATTTCAATCGTGTTTCCGAATTGTGATAAAGTTTTTGACGTTTCTTTGTTTTGTGTTGGTGAAGTCATCCCGTGCAGGGAATCACACTAAATGTCTCAGAATTTATAATTTAAGAATGAATTCTGAATCTGAACAGGTCAGAGGGATTGATCTGTGGATACGCTGATTAATGCGCACGTTGGTTTAGCAGTAAGGCCAAGAACTTTATTTCCGTATTAACATACCGATTACTTTGTAAAATGTCGGAACTTAATTTTGCAATGCGGAAACAAACCTGTGATATCCACTGTCACCCTTAACCTAATGACAAAAGATCTTGGAGCTAAATGAAGAACAGACACTCGCATTAAAATGATGTCGACCACACATTGAGTAAGATACTGTTCCTTATATCAGCTGATGATGCAAAAGACTGCCAAAGTAATTTTCCATTTGGTACCGCTGTAAATTATTGTATTTTTGTGACACGTCATGTGCGACCTTCACGTAATCTTGTCTCTTCAGATAGTCGGCAGCGTCCAACGTAGTCACGGTGTGACATATCGACCATTGCCACAATTCTTTGCAAATTGTGATGATTACGAAGTGGCCGTCAAGGAGGTTACATGACGAACAAAAAACTGAAGCCCAAGATGTCGCATAGGAATCGCTTATCTAATGACGAGGAATGGAGTTTTTGTAAGATTTGAGGTTTTCACAGCGGGGAGTATGAAGATTTCTGTCTTCTGGGTTGTTGCGCTGTGTAGTCTGGTCGATGTTAACCGACGTTTCAGAGGTCATACTGCCTCCATCATCAGGGCGATGAGTATGAAGATTTCTGTCTTCTGGGTTGTTGCGATGTGTAGTCTGGTCGATGTTTACCAACGTTTCAGAGGTCATATTGCCTCCATCATCAGGGCGATGAGTATGAAGATTTCTGTCTTCTGGGTTGTTGCGCCGTGTAGTCTGGTAGATGTTAACCAACGTTTCAGAGGTCATACTGCCTCCGTCATCAGGGCTATTCTTAAGGCTATATTTTGAAATAAGTGCCGGTTTTAAATAGCAGAAGGGGAAGCACTATAATGAATTTTCACCACGTAAATTTCTAATTTGACTTATGGAAGAACGTCGGTAAGGAAGTTTGCACTGTTTTCTTTGCCACCAGGGCATGCAGGAAAATCCGACGGTCCATGTGCAATTCTTGGCCCTCAAATTGGCAGTTTTGATGTAACAAGAGCTTGGTATTTAATTACCGCTTCATTTTATCCACCTTTGACAAATTTAGTATATCCAGTTACTTCAATAATATTACAAGGCCTATGTTAGTTTCTATCTGTATCGAATTTGATTTATCAAATTTCAGAACAAGAGGGAAATTCAAAAGGTTGCAGTGAACAAGTAAACGTACAGTTTTTTTTGTATTTTTAATTAAGTTTATAACCAACTCCATATAGCAGAGACTTTCTTGAGAAGATAATAATCACTCAGCTGATCTTCGTTTTTTGAACCCGAAGGTTCATTGCCGTGTTTACAAAAGTGTGCCACGAGTCCCTATGTTGAGCCATATTAATAAAATTTACACCCACATACACTGTTTATTTCAAGATCCGTTTCAATATCATCCTCAAATTTTCTCGTAGGTTTCTCAAGTGGTCAGGTTTTCCGACTAAAGTTCTGTATGGATTTCTCATCAGTCCAATGTGAGTTACGTCTCACTTCGTATTAACCTCCTTAATTTGATCACTGCAGTAATATTTGGTGAAGTGCATAAATTATGAAAATTTTGCTTGCTTTATTGAATATCTTATCTCTTGAATAGGAAGAGTTTTTGTTTTGAATCAAATTACTTAAAGCAAAGAATAATTAAGTCTACTTACAAGAAGAAGAGTTTGGAAAGCGGGTTAGCACTTCCCGCAGGATTTGGTTTCTCGCATTTCTTGAGCGGTTCCATACTGAGGAGACTGTTGTCAGGTCTTCTGCCACCGTCGTTCTGAACAATTAGACCTCGCTGTTCATCGCGAGAATGTAGAGGCAGATTAAACAAAAGACACTGTTACTTGCGCAGTGTTTTACTTCCTCCGGCACCTAAGGAAAGAGACAGGTCACGTGACATTCATATACCTGTCAACATTTTTATTTAAATACTCCAGAAAAATGATAATTTATTTTCTCACAACTCATCTTCCCCCATCCATCGTGTACACTCTTGTTTGTTTTAGTTCATGCATGTCGTGTGGTTATTGTACATTCTCTGTAAGATGTAGTTCATAAAATGAATTTATGGTCTGCAGGAAATGTCTGTCTCTCCAGAAGTTCCATTTTTCATACTGCTTGACGAATTTCGATTAAATTTTATGTTTATGATCTATGAGATCACTGAAATTGCAGGAAATGGCATTGTACCCTAAATTGAGCTTTACGTGAACATTATACTGAACTCTGTTAAATTTAGTGCAGTAGAGACTCTCGATTATCCGGGTTGGTTGGGAAATAAATTTTCCTGGATAATCGAAAACCCAGGTTATCCGAAAATATGAAAGGAAAACACGCAGATATAGCAAATACGTGTGTTTATTTGTACACATACACTACTTAGTTTTTTTAAGGATTTACTAATAACAGAAAGGATTTTACATAAAATTTAATACAGTACGTATCACCTGTTTTTAATAAAGAATTCTAACGGATGATAATTACGTTCTATTGTTTTAAACTTGAATTTTTAGCAGCAATTCATTCATGTTAATATGTTGAATGTATGAGCCGCGTAGCTGAGTATAGTGAATGACTACGGGCTGGACAATCGAGGTTCGATCCCCGACGGGTGCAGAGGATTTTGTTTTAGCCTCTGTATCCCACCCAGCCTCTTGTCCAATGGATACCGGCGTCCCTTCCCGGGGGTAAAGATCAGTCGAGGTGTGACGCCGACCACTCACCCCCTTCTAGTGCCGAGGTGGAGAATGAGTAGAATCTATAAACCTCTCCCGCTTACCGCCTACATGGCGCATAGCGAGATAGGTTTGCTTTTCTCACGTTAAATAATATAACACTGTTGTATTTATCTCTTTATTTTGAAACGTCCTAAATATTATAAGAGATTTTTTAATTTCTTTTAAAAAAATTTCGTTAAAATCAGATAGACCCCGGATAATCGGTAGTCAATTCAGTATGCCAATTCAGTTTAGGCCACGCGTCGTTTCGGGAGTAGGATTTTGTTGTTGAGTGGTAGTCGATCAGTCTAGCTGTTCGCACATAAGCTCAGTAGTATGATTTCAGGTTCTGACAGCTGCGAGTCTGAAGATGGCTTTCTTATGGAATGTTTTGCCGTGTAGACTGGTAGGAGTTTTCTACCAGACTACACAGCGCAACAACCCAGAAGACAGCCATCTTCAGACTCGCAGCTGTCAGAACCTGAAATTAGATATTGTTTAGTGTGCTCGTTTCATTTTTGCAGGACACCCATCTTTTTGTACACGTTCGATAATCTAAATCAAACAACTTATGGACACTAACACAGGGTTTAGTCAGGCTTCAGTAAGTTACGTTTGAGGAAGACTGGTTGAACAATTATGTTACGCAATTATATTTCTTTACAAGGCCATTTAATTCGTCAATGGTAGTTTTAGCCTTCAGAGTAGAAAAATGAAGTTATTTAACAAGTGTGCGGTGCGTCACTGAAATGGCAAGTTCCGTATTAATTTAACATATGCGTATTTGTGCAGATGTGCACATAAAGAACAGACCCGCCCATATAAATTAATACTGTACTAGCAAATATGTCAGCAGGCTGTCCAGGCACTGACAGCTAAACCGGCAACATGTAATGATGTGTACCGAATATCATGATTGAGTGGTTGGCACTCATTTTTCTTATCTTTGATGCCCGGGTTTCAGACTCGGCCTGGGGACAAAATGCTCTTACGGTTATGTACAAAAGCCCCAACCAAATTGCATACATGAAGGTCACTGGAAAATATATTCAACACCGCAACACGACGATCGGAGCAGAGGCGTGAAGACAACTCAGAATTCGCAGCGTGGCACTTCTAGCAACGCTGTACTGGTGTCTTTGAGCCACGCGGCAAGGGAGGTGGCGAAGTCCTTCGGTGACGTTGAAGCATACAATTTGGTGACGGCTGCTTTTGTGCTATATAATAATATTTCTCTGTGTTCCATTAATATAAACATGTCGAACATTTGTAGATCTTTGTACGATGTATAATATGTAAAACTGTTCTCTTGGAATTTGTCCATTGTCTAAATTATAAAATTATGAAACAACGTTTCGGAAGCTGGATTTTGAAACTTCGACTTAATGACATTTATAACGTATTGGCTGTTGCATGTCAGTTTTGTCCTGTTAGTCGACTGTGAAGATATATATACATCTGTATTTAAGTTCCACGAAAAGTAGCTTGTTAAGTGAGTAGTAGATCGAATGCGTTGGCTTGAACCTCTGTCATTTTCATGTTGATTTGTAAAACGTTTCACGTGTATTCATTATATTCGTACAACACATTCGTATGAGAGAGAGAAAGAGAGAGAATGTTACAATTGGTTACGAATTTTTAACTTTGTTTCACTGCACTAAATTGTGTTCAAAATTAGATGCAACCCATTAAAGAAACTGACATTGGACAAATTGTTGAAAATGGTTACCAGTTTCTTCGTCACATCAATGCAAAAGCGAATGATGTTGGAGAACATTATAATGCAAATATCGATATTTAATTTGATGTTAGACTTGTCGAATTCAGATCGAAATTCTGGTAACCATTCACAGGACTATACGTTATCACAGTCAAGTTGTTAGTAAGTATTTTAAATTGTATTAAATTTTGTCAGTGGGTTGCTTTTTCTTTGCTCACACTCCATTTGAATCAACACTCACCAGTTATGTCGTGAACACAGCAAGCACTCCTTGGGCTACCAACGTAACAAGTGACGAGCGTTTGGGCTCTACCGTCTAGCTGTAGGTGAAGTTAAGGACGTTCATAAAACGAGGAATATCTGAACTCGGTACAACCTTCAGCATCTTATCAAGTAAACCTGTTTCACTATCGTGCTGTGTGTTTTCACGACTTTCAATAGCATTAAGTAAAGAGTATTCATACAAAATAATGTAAAACATCAAATGACCTGCCAGACCTACAACAGGTAACTTAATACCTTCAGAAAAGTGAATAATGAAAGAATCATGCAGTTTCAACTCCTTCTAAAGAGTGAAACATGGGAAACTGCTTATAAAGACAGTGATACCAACAATAAGTTTAGCCTTTATAGTATAGTTTCTAGACATTTTTGAATAAAGTTTTCCAATTAAATATAAAAGTTTAGGCAAAGTAAAGAATAACTGGATTGCACAAAGAATAAGAACATCTTGCAATATAGTATTGTAAAATTCTGATTAATGTGATAAAAGACGCTAAAAGGCAGCATTGCAATAGACTTATAACAAAATCATGTAATAAAATTAAAACAATATTATGGAACATAATAAAAAGGGAGAGGTGAAAGATACGTTTACCTGAAAAGATGCCATCTATTCTTACGAACAATGAAAAAGTAAAGGATCCAGGAACCAAAGTTTAAATTTTTATCAAGTGGGGGGGAGAGAAGATGCTATTTCATTTTTAAAAGACGCATTTCCTGAAAACTTTGCTGGTATTAAAATTATTCTAACCCCTAAAAGTAGGTAAAAAGTATAATTCTTCTTCTTCTATGGTCCATGACCTCAATTCTCCTCTTCCATTCGGTCCTCTGTTAGGTCCGTCTGTCCGAGGCTTTGATCGAGGTTTCGAAACATCTTCCTTTTTACGGTGCAAGGTTGTTAGCCTTGCGACCAACCCCCAACCTGGAGGACCAGGGTACCTGTCTCAGTCTGACCTGTCCCCCTCGACCAATCTGGCTAGGGAGGCCCTACCAGTAGCTCTTGGGGTCACTGAGGTACTCAAGCCCCATCACCACGACAAGGTGCAGGTACCATTAAGTGGGGCCCGTCTTCTTCTGCATGTATTTACGAGTATTTTCACACACCAACCTAACATACCGAATTACAATAAAAGAGCTGCATAAATCACAACTTTGTTACAAAATATAGTTTCTTGAGCAGTATAAGTGGCTACGCATTTCAAAATTTTTGTTACAAGATAAAAATAAGAATTCTCATATCTTAATGTAATATTTATTGTCTTAATTTCAGATGGTAAAAAGTTTCTGATCTACCAGACTGTTATCCTGCCCTTGGCTGTATCGACTGTGGTAAGTGCATGCTATTTTTACCCTCGCTCTGCATTCTTTTGGCATAGTAAACTCAAGTAGGGGATGTCACATATCTCTTTCTCTCCCTCTGTCTGCGACAAATGAGTGGATTTCGTTGGAACTTGGCATTGTTATTCTACAATCTTTTGACCGTCACTAATGGTTACGTACAATCATGTTAACGCTATAGAGGAACTGCTCCAAGGATCTACGAGAGAATATTTAATTATTTCTTTTCTCAGTTTGATGCTGTAGAATACATTCATGAATATAAGTATTTTATGGTGCAACTAACCTGAGGATGAATGGGCACAACTGCTATTCATTCACATACAAAGAAATGGGTAAAATTCTGAAAAATATATTTGAAACCAATTATTGTAGTTGATGGTATAAGGAAAAATTTCTTGGATTAAGGGGGGGCAGTTTTTTTATATGATATGTCTACAATGTGTCAGATGATGAGGTTTCTGGCAAGAAAAACTGATAAGAAGATATTAATATTTCTGGAATTTCTCTGCAGTAACACTCGGTGCACTCTGCTGTTGTATTATACATATTCCATATATCATTTTAAATTATGCTATGGGTACATTCATAAGCATAACAATGTTTGTGTAAACCAGTTGTCTAAATTTGTCATGTTAAAGGAACACAGTCAAAAATTTTCAAAAGTTCCACCGTCGGCCGGGGTTTGATCCCCGACGGGGGCAGAGGATTTTTCCTCTAGCCTCTGCGTCCAGACCGGCTCTGGGGTCCACCCAGCCTCCTCTATAATGGGTACCGGGGTCCTTTCCCGGGGGTAAAGCCGGCCGGGGCGTGATGCTGACCACTCACCCCCATCTAGTGCCGAGGTCAAGGAAGAGAGGAGCTATACCTCCACTCCCCCCAAGCGCCTACATGGCGTATAGTGGGACAAACTTTACTTTACTTTACTCCACCGTCTGTCACTGTGGTTGCAGGTTCAAATCCTGCTTAAGGCATTAATGTCAGTATTCCTTTTGTTTATTTTGTGCTGTAGTGTGCAAATAGAAATTTTAAGGCTGATAAATCTTGTATCTATTAAAGTGATAGCAGTTTCTGCTTCTAAGGTTTATTTTCCTGTTCAAGCTTATTTGTCAGTTTAACTTTAATCCTGTATTGAGTGGGGTAATTTCTTCAGAATGAAATCAGATATGGTATGATTTTCTACTCTACACACGAAAGAGTCTTGTTTTTGTTAAAATTAAGTTTGATGCTTTGTGTGATTTGAGCTTTATGTTTTTGTATTATTTATTTCAGTGTTAAATTTTGCATTTATTTTATTGGCATTTGTTTTACATGTAATTTAAATGCATGTAATCTTTGAAGCTGAAGCCTGTGTAAATAATGTACATATAAAAATGCAGTTCCTACTGCAAAGACAATGCAACACTTCTCCATTACAAACAACAGTAATTGGTTAATGCTGAAGATTTCTGTCTTCTGTGTTGTTGCGCTCTGTAGTCTGGTCGATGCTTACCAATCGCCCTGATGATGGAGGCAGTATGACCTCCGAAACGTGGGTAAACATCTACCAGACTACACAGCGCAACAACCCAGAAGACAGAAATCTTCATACTCACCGCTGTGAAAACCTCAAATCTTACAATTGGTTAATGCTGTTTAAGGAAATAACTGCTGATTACTCTGAGAATCATACGATACCCATAAATACAGTCTGTGGGCAGAATGAAGTTATTGAATATTTAAGTAAATTGTACGTACCACTGAGGTATTAATCAGGATGTTTTTGTCTCATTTTATGTGACGTGATTCTTTTAATTTTGGATTTTTGTTGTTGTTGTGTATTGACGATATGCGACAGGACAGAGATGTTCTCGAAAATGAAGATTTCTTTCATTACTTGAAGCCCAAACACATTTGCCGTTTCCTGACATCCTTTCTTCAGGCTGTGTGCAGATCATGGAATGTGGCATGGCTGATATTCCCTTGCAAATTTTATGTGGTTCTTCTTGAGACACAATTGTAGACTCAGATTTTTTAGCCGTATTGTAACAGAAATTTTTCAAAGCGTGATGTATCACATTATTGCTAGATATTGGCGTGCCACGACATTTATATTGGTTTGCATTGAGTGAAGTCAGTGACATCATCATATGATACAGAAATGCATGGCATTGCAATCTAACACTCATTACAGTACCGCTGTCCCTTGAAATCATGATGTCATCATCACTAGGAATTGGATATGTTGCTCTGGAAGGGTTGTTGTCTAGAGTGACAAGATTTAGATCATAGGTGATGCCACCATATCGCCACAGTGTTAAAATCCTTGCAGCAAATACGATAAGTGATGGTGAAAAATTACTCGTATGAAGGATGCTTCCAATTGGTGAATCATGAAAATATTTATCATCTTTTAAATGAAATTGTTTGAGATTTGGATATGAATTTAACAATTCATTGAATCTTTTGTCTGATTTTGGATTAGTTTTTGTGTTATTCGTCGAGAGTATTATTAGATAAAACTTGTAATTTGACATAAATTTAGCAGCAGATTCAACAGCGCATAGGTGATGTGGTGATAAAATATAATCAGTCTTAACAAAGAATACTTTATGATTTGTTGATATTGGCATACCCGTCACACTGATCTTCTCTCTCGGTCCTTCAAGAGATGATGGAGACTGCGTACCGATTAAGTTAAAAATATTGTAACTGGATGCTTTTGTACTCTTATTCAGTAATTTCTGTTCTTGTTGGTAGTCGCAAGGTGTTTCTGTGCCTAGAAGTGCTGATTCCCTTCTTGTCACCAGTTCATGTGTCGTGTTGCTGTGTAACATAGTGATGATTAGAACTGTGGCGATCATGGTGATTGTTAGAATAGTGACTATTGATAGAACCGCAGCGAAAATGCACCCTGCTGTGACGTATTCCGGCCACTTGCCCATGAGCATCGCGACCCCAACGTTGACTCTTTTGTAGCGACTCGTTTCTTTCCCTCGTCCGTGTTCCGGAAGCCTCTCTTCTTCGAGGATCTGCAAGAGCAGCGGAAAGCTCTCCTCCGCCGGGTCCTTCGACCTTTCACTCACTGAGCCAGACATCTTCGGGTTTCGTACATCTGAAACAATAATATACGCTCAGTAACACCATAAGAACCCTGGAAATGTATTTTTGCTGCAACACCACACCATGACGACTCAGAATGTTTCTGTTAACACCTTTGAAAAATTAATATCCGCGTTTTTATACGAGTAATGAATTTTCGCTTCAACAAAATTATGGCAGGTTGAGCACGTTTCCATCCCTTTATACCGTTCATCCGCCCTTCACATAGATAGTCGCCGACATTGCAGGCGTTTCTAGATAGCAGACGAGAAGACAAAGTCTGAACTGAATGCTGGGATACATTGACCGTATTTAATGTGCTCTCAATTTCTTCGTGGATAGCATTTTGATTTTTTATCAGCCAGTTTACTACTTACGTTCGTTTCTTGTTGTCATAGGAATATGTAAGAGATTTGAAGACTTCCGCAGATCTGTTCTTGAGGAACTTTGGTTTTGAATGACTGCTGAGTAACAAATGTTTCTCTCTGTGTTTGTACGTAATTCAAATTATATCAGCAGTCACGCTGAGATCAGAAGGTGTCAGCTAAACAAAACAGATCAGAAGTGTTGTTTCAGCTGTTGTAGCAGCACAGAGACGTAGCAGACATCGGAATAATGACATGCTGAAACACAAGAGCGTGATGTCAGCAGGATATTTAGTTGAGGAGCCACTGAACTTTGCAGGAAATATCTTGTGATGCACTTCTCTAAAATGTCACGTGTCTGTATGTCACTCACGGCCGTGTAAGATCACGGGAAGTGCTTGACTTACGTACACCGATCACCTCCATCTAACGCTACGGGCAAGCATATTTGTTTTCTGATATATTATTAGTGCTTTGAACGGCGTACAGATCTGCAATTTTCATTTCCAGAATTGCTGAATAGGTTTATATGAAATTTGGTGTTGGGCGAGTCTACGTTAAAAGCTTTTGGGCTGATATAATTTATGTTTGAATCTTCAGTGTTCCTCTTACTTTGCATAAAACACAAAAAACCTAATTTTACCCTTTTAAAAAATATCATTGTACAGAAACTTTGCTACACTTAATTATCTGCTATTTATTTTAATTTTAATTTATAACATAATAAAGTACTACTTACAAAGTAAATTCTTATATAGTAGACTTATGCCAGCCGAGATTCCACACTAATATACACCAAAATGATCCATAACCATGTATTTATAATCCATAACTTTTGCGAATGAAAATCATCTTTCATACGCGGGGCTGCTGTATGGCTGACTGAAAAATTGTTGTGTTTTTATCTCACTGAGTTGTGACTGTACCCTTTGGCCTTCTGTTCTGTTGGTTGGCCATGATGAGAGGAAGCATTTGTTAACATGGCCTTCTGTGACGACAAAACATAAAAAATTACGCTGCTGCAATCCCTGGCAATAATTTTTGTGTGTCTGTTTCAATTTGGGTTGGTTATATAAATGGGACAGTTTATCTACAATGGTGTGTAAAAACACTTGTTGCCATATGTTAGGCGAAAAGTGTATAAAACACTTATAACGTGCTGTAGTGTGTAAAACGAATTGGGTCAAAGAATTGAAAAGAACATAATCATATTTAACCTCGCCTGTGTATACTGTAATCTATAATTCTATTCACAGGCAACGCTGAGACTGTTAAAGTGACAAGGAAAACGATGTTCTACATTCGCTCAAACGGGTTGCATTATTATATCGCTCAAATTGATGAAATTATTTATTTAAAATTGTAACGTGTTGCTCAGATTCTGTGAAATGTCTTCTTACCTCTTCCGTCCACAAAATATTTCTTACTCATTCCACTACACCTGATTTTATTTATATGCAATAATATCTTCTTATAAAGTCTTTTACACTCCGTACACTTAGACACGATTAAAATGTTCTTTATTTGCAATGTGTAACTGTTAATGTTGGTGTTTCGTGTTAAGAAATTGGTAGGATTAACACTGAGCAAAACAGACTGTTTTAAATATTTTTATTGAGTAATAAACATGTTTCAACACAAATTTGTATCAGCCTTTGTTCTTGTGTACAAATTATTAAGACCGTTACAGGTTTGTAAAATTTGCAGCACTGTGGGGTTATTATATTTTTTTTGTCGTAAGTGAAGCTTCAGAATAACTGTACAGCTGATGCCTTTATCTTAAAAAATAATGTTACTGATCTTTCTTACGTTCACGTGATAACTTAAGTCTGAAGACAGAATTGTCATACAGTACTAACCACATACGTATTAATGAACAGCAATAGATTTCTGAAGTTTTAAATTCAAATGTGCAGATCTGTCATACTACAAATATACTGTCTCCAGTCCTGCATGCATGACCTAAGATTTAAGGGCCAAAAAATAATTTCAGCGTCATAAGAGGCAACACTACACTTAGATATGTCTGTCTGACAGTACTGGCTGTTTCACGCTTGGTTTCCGCAGGCAGAAATATATTATGTTGTAAAGACAGAACACTGCTGATAGTGGTGTGGTATACGTCAAAACGTACACTTGGGCTATCACATGTACTGTGCTGTAGTTATCTAAGTCATATATTAGGCCTAATAGTCAACGCCCTTCTGCCAGTCAGACTGTGACTGTGACTTTCATGTTTCCCACTTCTTGAAAAGCTATGTGGTAAAGACTGAGATGTAGAAGGTATGCGTACGGGCCATGTTTAAAACACGTGTACTGTAGCCAGATATGTCATGGTAAGACGATGTCTCTCTCAAAGAAAAATTAATCTTAAAATTATATACCGGTATTGAAAATTGTGATAGCATTAGGAAAGATAATCGAATTTAGAACTTGTAAAGAAACGTGCAACTTTATAAATAGTAGAAGAATTATGCAAAACAAGAATCAATTTTAGATGCTTCATTCCTAGGAATGTTAAGCACCTAATATATTGTTATAAGTTTATCTTTCCTTAAAACATATTTTTTTAACAACCGGTTTTCAAAGTAGAATAATTTTTGTACTGACTTCTAACGTTTCATGTACTTATCTATGTGCAAGTAATCATCCATTCCGAATACAAACATGACCTTGTAACATGTCGTATAATAAAATGAGTTGATATGCAAGAGTAATGCTTTCAAGATCACTGGCTTACAGCTTTCAAATTACACATATTTTGATGCAAATTTATTAGCATGCTTTGTTAACACATGTAAAAATACGTCACTAGAATCTTTTAACATTGATAATATGGTACCTAGTATCTTGGAACTAGAAATGTTGCAGAACAATGCAATATTGTATATGTAATAAATAACATAAAATAAAACTTGATAAAATGACAATCTGATGAAAAATACCATCACCTCGGGATCCCAGTATATTTATTATTACACAGTACAGTTCATTACATTGCTGCAATATTTTCGGTTTCACAGTACAGTCATGTTCACAAGTGCACACAATTGTCTAACAGCTAAAACGAACAGACAGTTATGAACTAGACTGTACAACACCTGAACCCTAACTAATGAATACATTTTTCTTCGATCACTGAGATCGATGAAATTACATTTTCTGACGGCGGCGGGTATGAAGACGAATGTTTTCTGGAATGTTGCGAAGTGAAAGCTGGTATAAGTTTACCGACGTTTCAGAAGCAATTGTATTGATGTTGGAGGCAGTTTGCACGTCTGAATCGTCGGTAAATTTCTACCACACTACAAGGCGCAACAATAAATATGCTAAATCTGATTAGAGCAGAAATACGATTTGTTGTTATTGTTTCACATTACTTCAAAATTCTTTATGAATTCTCTTCGTATAGAAACACGCGAAATATGACAGAAAATATTATTAATGGTTTGTAATAAAACTTTACTCTAAAGTATGAGATTCGGGAGTGTTCTGTAACTACAACTCCGTTGATCTGAAACCAAACGGCGAAACAAAGTTTATGCCATTAACGTGTTATAGGCCTTCGACACGTGCATGAGAAATAATGGTAAATTTCATCGCAGATAAAACTGGAACAGCTAAGAAAAATGCAACCAGAAGATACGTATTTTATGTCAAAGAATTTAAAAATTTGCTGTCACTTTTCCTCATTTTTAGTGGAATTGTTTGTTTGCACAGGAGCAACGCAATGTCATACGTTTGTATCAACACTTAAAAATAGAACTGGTCCTATCTATTTTAGCTGAGCATTCCCTGTCACTTTCAGGTTCCTGGAACCAACGTTCCGAGTCTCAATTGGCGCATTTCCTGAAATTCCTTTTCGTATCCCACGTACACAGGATGGAAGCTTGGCGACTTTCTCACATCGTCGTGAAATTTCCCAGAATGCATATCCAGACGGACACTCGTACATGTAACCCTCAAGCTTTCCTCTGGAGTCTTTCTTGCATTTGTAGAAACGGGAACAGTCGCTGTCATAAGGGAAATACCCGGGACCCGGACACAAATGAGCCCTAGTATTAACAAGTACCTGTAAAGAACATACAGACATAAGTTTTAAAATTAAACATCAAACGTTAACACTGTGGTAAGACACAAATATTGAATTTATATTTGTACAAATTTACAAATTATCGTTATCAACAATAAAATTGCAATAAGGATGAACTGGGTTTACGTTTTAAACTATATGGAAGATGAAACTGAATAAAATGTGACATTTAAAAATCATTTAAGTAGTTTATGTCAGAATTAAACGTCACAAATAGAATGTAAATTTAACATTGGGTGATAAATGGTACAGAGGCTTCGTAACGACCGTGGAGTAAACGAGACACATTATATCTGAAAGATAAACACACGTCAGTTCATCATCACCAAAAATCGATAAGCATCGATCAGATCATTTATGAGAAAGTTTTATAGAAATAACGAATATCAGATAACCTATTAATTAATATGTTACAATTTAGAATATAAAACATGGATGCCATTTTACTGTGTTTCCTTCTCAAATTTCAGTATATTTGTTCATTTAAGTTTTATTTAACGACGCTCAGATTGTATAGCGTCGAATTTTATGAATGTTAATGAATTGTATAGAATGTGGAAGGAAGCCGCATGACTTAATATGAGTAACTATCCTGGTATTTGTCTGGAGGGGCCGAGGAAGACCACGATAAATCTCAGCCTATATACCTGGTCTCTGGGCCGAGATTTTATCTCAGGACCTCCCGAGTACAAAGGGAAAATGTCACCCACTCGGCTGCGACATTCAGCAGCTATAAAACTTACCGGCAGAGATCCTCTGCTCTCGTCAGCCCTCCTGTTAAACCTTCCCCCAGCTACCCCACCCTGGCAAGGCGATGTCTGTTGAGGGGGTAGACACTGTATCTTCTCGTCATCGAACAGCGTACCATTCGTGCAAGCAAACACTAGAATATTCATCTCTTGTCTATTTGTTGTACATTGATAGAAGAGGTCACAGTACTTCGGATGTCTCCTGAAGCCAGTAGGACAGACCACTAAGAATTGATCCTGATTCAGTGCGCCCACAGTTGGACATTGGCCCCCGCCTCCTGAAGTAGGAGGTGCGACTTCTGTTGTCGCTTCTGCATTTTCGTCGGGATTGTTTGTAGATGATCCAACTTCAGGAATCTTTGTGGTCCCAGAGTTTCCTGTAGTTGTTGTTTCGGTTACACCCGCCGTTTCGGAAATGCCACTTGTCTGTTCTGTGGGGTTAGGAGTTCCCGTATTTGTAGTCTCCAGAGGACTGGCTGTTTCTTCAGTAAGGCCTGCTGTAGATGTTGTCAAATCTGTAGACCCAGCAGTGCCGGCTGTCTCTTCATTTGTGGCTGTAGTTGTTTCTTCTGTTCCTGCTGTTACCTCACCGGCCGTGTCGGTTGTTTCCTGAGTCGTCGTGCTTGTAGGAGCGTCTGTTACAGTGGAGTCAGGATACGTTGCACCTGTTGGAGCTTCTGTTACACCGGTAATGTTTGTTATTTCTTGGTTCGTAATGGTTGTTTCTGCTGGACCAGTTGATGCTGCTGCTGCTGTTGTTGTTTCGCCCACTGTTGCATCTGAGGCATCTTCAGACGTACCAGCGTCTGTTTCTTTGTCACCAGATGTTGTCGACGGTACCAAATTTTCAGTTGTTGTTGGAGTCTCGCTTGACGTTTCGCCGGTTGTTGACGGTACCAAATTTTCAGATGTTGTTGGAGTCTCGCTTGATGATTCGCCGGTTGTTGACGGTACCAAATTTTCAGATGTTGTTGGAGTCTCGCTTGATGATTCGCCGGTTTCGCCGGTTGTTGACGGTCGCTTGATGATTCGCCGGTTGTTGACGGTACCAAATTTTCAGATGTTGTTGGAGTCTCGCTTGATGATTCGCCGGTTGTTGACGGTACCAAATTTTCAGATGTTGTTGGAGTCTCGCTTGATGATTCGCCGGTTGTTGACGGTACCATATTTTCAGATGTTGTTGGAGTCGCGCTTGACGATTCGCTGGTTGTTGACCCAGGAGGTGTGGTTTGCTGTATTGAACTTGGTTTTTCACTAGATTCGGTAGAACTCCCACTGCAATCTCTCGGTGGGTAAACTGATTCAGCATGGTTACAGACGTTCAAGCTCGGATCGAATATAGTTCCTTCTCCACATTCGAAGTGATATATAGAAAATCTCTCCCCCTTGTCCCCATCCCAGTCTACACAGCGATAGAACTTCCTGCAGTCAGTAGGGTGAGGGTAGTAACCAGCCTTCTCGCATTTAATTTGCCCAGCTAATGGGTTCTGTGTTTCTTGCTGGTTGCATGGCTGGTTTGCTGTAGCAGATGAACTTTGACCCTCACTTGTATTTGAGCTTCCCAGACTTCCTGGTGTTGTGGGGCCTCCTTGGCCATTAATGGGAATTGTCGAACTTCCCTGCTCATCTCCTGAATTTGAGGTCGGAGAAGACGTCGTAGAAGGTGGTGATTCAGGTGCTGCAGGAGTTGTTCCTTCCGGACTACCATTTATATCACCTTCCTGGCCAGAAGACCCTTCACTTCCTGAGATAGTAGACTGTCCATTTCCTGCGGATGAGACTTGTTCGCTTGTAGGTGGTCCAGAGGATTGTTGAATATTCTCTGACGATGAAGTTGTAGACGTACTGCCAGATTGTTGGCTACCAGATGTGGCAGATTCTTGATTGCTTGCACTTGATGAGGATTGTTGGTTACTTTCATTTGTGTGTTGGTTATTTTCAGCTGTAGTAGTAGATTGTTGATTGCTTCCACTTGTGCTTGTAGATTGTTGATCGCTTACATTAGTGGTGGACTGTTGGCTGCTTCCACTTAAAGTCTCAGATTGTTGATTATTTTCACTTGATGTTGATTCTACTCCAGACGTTGTAGAAGTTTGACTTCCACTTGCAGACGAAGTGGTTAATTGTTGGTTACTGTCGGAACTACTTGTGGAAGAGGTTGAACTACTGCTACTTGAAGAGGAGGAGGAGGAAGATGAAGATGACGATGACGACGAAGATGTGGAAGAGGACGAAGAAGAAGAAGACGATGATGATGATGATGCAGTACTGCTACTACTGGTAATTGTTGACTGAGACTGAGTAGTAGCACTGCTGCTTGTGGGTGATGAGGATGAAGATGATGTAGTAGCTGAAGAAGTTCCTCCCGGTGAGGTAGTTGATTTTTGAATGTCAACTGAAGTTGTTGCTGTTGTTGTGGTTGTACCTTGAGAGTTATTACTTCCTTCCGAAATGTCTCCTGTCTCGTTTTCATCTCCTCCTCTGCAGTCTTTCCGTTGTACTGCCCATTTGTGATTACAAGCGTTATTTTCTGGATCCCAAACGGTACCTTCGCCACATGAAAAGTCATACTTTGTATATCCACCTTTTCCATTATCGGCACATCTATAAAATTTTTTACAGTCGCCACTTACAGGGAAAAATCCTTCGTTTGAACATCGGTCTGTAGAAGAAGCTGCTGTGCTATCAGACGTAAGTGGCGTTGAAGATATTGCTATTGCCGTTGTAGTCTCAGAACTGTAAGATGGTTGTTATCCGTTCCGTCTGTGGGTGGAGGTTGTGTTGTAGTTGATTGTTGCCCACTGAAGCCTTGCTCACCATTTCCGGTCTGTGGTAATTTTTGTGGTCCTTGTTGCTCGGAGTTACTGTTGTTACATCCCGATCCTGAGTTACCTTGCTGTGGCTTACTTCCTTCTCCCACAGAGCCACCTTGTCCTGGCACGCCGCTTTCTTCAGAAGCACTCTCTAGCCCGGAAACACCTCCTTCTCCGGGTGCGCCCCCCTGTTCAGCTTGTTCTGGACCCTTTTCTGATTGTTCGCCATCTCCTGAACTTCCACTACCACAGTCTCTTCTCTGCACAGCCCAGTCATGGTTACAAACATTATTATCCGGATCCCAGACCGTTCCTTCTCCACATGTGAAGTCATATTTGGTGTGACCGCCTTTCTCATTGGCAACACAGCGATAAAACTTCTTGCAGTCCCCAGGTGTCGAATAGAACCCTTCATTTGTACAAGATCCAGTAGTTATACCCTGACTTTCAGGGTGTAATGTGGGTTTAGGAGGGGCGGATGTTGCTGCTTTTGTAGTGCCAGAATTATCATTATCTGTTCTCGGTGATACAGTTCGGGAAGTTGAAAGTTGAGTTGGTGAACTCGGCGCATCAGTTCCTTCCGGTGATCCACTCTGAGGAACATAGGCATTGTCAACTTCATTGTCTTTGTCATTTGGAGGAGATTGACGCACTCTTTCTATATCTGGATTCCCTCCACATTCGAATCTGGACGTTTCATGAGGATGATTACAAACAGAATGTGCAGGATCAAACACCGTGCCTTGTCCACAGTGGAACTCAAACGCTGTGAGTTTTGGCCGACTTCCTGCGCCACCTTCTTTTAGCAGGTGGTTGCTACTGCCCATATCTACGCATCGGTAGAAAGTCTGGCAGTTGTATGGGGAGGCATGGAATCCTTCGTGTGGGCAGTTGAAATACGGAGCTTTTCTTCCTTGACGATTGGACGTTTCTCGAACTCTGCTCTGCGTGCCACCATCTCCTGAAATGTGCATTAAGAGTTGTGCAATCCTAATGTTACATACAAATATACTCGAAATACACATTCACTAGACTAACACAGTTAAAAAACATATGCCACTAACTGCAAGGTACTGATTCATTCTTGTGAAGCTAACAGTCGTTCAGCTAGCCAAGAAACTTCCTGCCTTCCATAAATGTCGAGGGTATTAACGTGATCACAAGGTGCCACCGCTGGTTTTAATCCTGATCCATTTTAATCTAGTCCACTTATTCATATTCCAGTTTCTTTTGATAACAAATTTAATTCTGCAGAGACCTCTTAGTGTAGACTACCTCTTACGAAATTGCACCAAAATCTTCTAAGTAGTTTCAGGAACAAAATATGAATAAGAACCCGCCCCATAGTTCGTTTATTATTTTCTCTCGGTTCAAAGAACCCAAGTACAAGTGCTGGTCATATCTGGAAGATGGCTACAACACAGAAGACAGCCTTCTTTGTACCAGATCCTATTTGGTAGTAATATTTGACAATGGAAAATTGTTCTTGCCAAATAAGGGCATAATTACGTTCTGTAATTCTGAATAGAACGAAATGACAGGTAGTTCTCCGATTTCTTGGAACAGTTTAGAGCCCAGCGTGTTCATCACTACAGCCGGTTCCAGACACAGTGCAGTGGTAATTACGTACATTACCCCAGAGCACCGTTCTGATTGGGTAGCTGAGTGTGTGGTATCAGTTAAACCGCTTTTCATCATCAACTGTTCTTAATGCATCAAATCAAACAGCAGACTACGTTTCAGGTTAATGACCTTTGTCAATCTTGTCTTATCAGCCGCTGTACATGTTCTTACCTTCGTTTGCTGAATGCGTAACTACAGCTTTAAAGCAGTTGATGTCGCGATAATTATATTTATCCTACCTTGCATTTGTTCTCCAGATGTTCCCTTTATTAGACAAGGCGAACCTCTTTTTATAGGACGAAATTCATTGAACCTTTTGCATACGTTAAACTTTCCGTAATGTATAACACACAAACATTTTATGAAATATCCTATGTTGTAAAGAGTTTTCCAGTGTAAAAATGATAGTAGTACAATCAGTTTAGTTCTCGAAATTAATTGGGTTTCAAAGCAGTAATATGATGTTAAAAAGCTTGGAATAAAAGCACGTTTTCAGATATTTACTACTTTTTATTGCCAACATTTGATATTCCTCGTCTTAATCAGCATTAAGTATGGGAGTGTCACCTGTAATTTAGTATACTGTGTGCTAATTAGTATTCTGAGCTCATTTCTGTTCCAGTACTAAAACTCCACGATTCCCATTGGTCATAATTATAAAATTTTATTGACCAAATACTTTCCTCTTATTTCTCGTTCTCTTGATAGTTAAAACGGTTTGTGTCCTGCAATACACACACTGACTTACATAACAGGAATGTATTTTCATGAATCAAGTTATGTATTGGTAAAATGTGTGTCTCAATCTCAGACTTCTGTTAATGTTCGTGTATTTCCGATTTTACTTGTGTCGCATTCCGAATTGGAAACGTCTGTTTCATATGTATTTTAGGATAAAAGGGGATACTAATAAACGTAAAAATGAATTATTTTAATTTAATTATCAATATATTTTAACCTGCTCTCCTTACAAGAAAATTAGGTAAAGTTTATGACATTATCATGCCCATGTATATCCTCATATCTTCCTTGATAAATTTTAACCATTAGATGATTATTTACTAAACTTAATATGAACATCGTTCCATTAGAGAGCGCAACGTCTTTGTACCTTTTAAAATGTTACCATGATTACACGTCACCTCGCTCATAAGTCATCAAGGCGAATGATTCATTAATACAAGGGAAAACGTAATGTTTCACAATTTATATTGTGTGTATTTTCTCGTTTTCAGGTAAAAGTATTATTTTATAATTTTTTAATTCCAACAAAATGCATTTAAGATATTTAAAACAATATATAATATACTTTTTATTGATCTGATCAAAGCACAATGTCACGACGATGGTGTGGCTACATTGTGATTCTGTTAAAAAACAATTTGCATTAAATTAGAGGAACATTTTAAAATCAGATGTGTAAAGAGACTGAATAAGAAATTTATTCAATACAAACAATGTATACATCGAAGCTATCTGACGTAATATACATCTAACTTTAAAATTTGGGCTGTAAAATTTACAAACAAGCGCCATGGAAAATATCGGATCGTCAATACCAGTTTTTGCGTATTTTAACAGGTAAAAAGCCTGTCATTGCCACTTAAATTGCCAACCCTGCATTAAGTATGCAGTATAGCGCTTAAATTTAAAGCTGTTATCCTTTTTAGTTTTTGTACTACACACAAAAGCCTTTTAGGATTATATATGCTGTTCGTAATACGTATTCATCTGCGTAATATATGTCATTTACCCGATTAAGTACCTAATTTAATGGGACAAGTTTTTCGTAGATTACAAGACTACTTTTCATTTAGAAAAAACTAGCTTCTAAGTTTTACTTGTTCTACCACATTAAGTCGTTGTTAGTTCTGCTAACCTGGTAGCCTGATATTTTTATTATCAACAGAAAATGTAGGCGTACATATTTGGTTAATTGATTTTATAGGCCTGGTACTTAATGTTACATATTTGGGTGTCGCATGATAACGATCTTGGCTCGGTTCGTGTTCTTTAAGTAACTGAATGGAAACGAGAATTAACTGTCTGCTGCTGGAAGATGTTAATTATGTAAATCACAATGGGAAATGTGGATACAAGTTTAACATTCACTTGCTCTTCATTTTGTCCAGAGGGTTTATCTATACGTTTCGTCCTGTTGACTGAGGTAGCAAGCCCATCTGAAATGTCGGTGAACTTCTACCGGACTACACGGAGCAACACGTTTGGATTATCTTAGAATGTGTGTATTGAAACAGTTTTTTTTAATAAATATTCTTAAATTACTGCTTTGTATAATTGTAATGTGACTTTAAGGTTTATAGTACAGATATGTGAAAACATTTGCCACGAACAAAACTGTATTATTATGACTATTCGATTTCTCATCATAAAATTGGAATAAAAATAAAACATTCACTGCAGAACTTACGAATTTACTCGCACTAATAAATGTTTATATCTATATACAGGTGCAGCCAGAAATTATAAATGAATAATTATGTAGATTAATGACTATTTGCTGCGCAGAATTTCAGAGCCTAAGTTCTGGAGACCACTGCCTGCCAGAGATATCTTTATAAAACGAAACGGAGACACAAATAATCTGTCGCTTTTGCTGAGCTGTCATATTTTATTGTACGTCGTACATATACAGTTAGTTTAGCTAATGTGTTTTTATCACATTTCATA
Source organism: Zootermopsis nevadensis (assembly GCF_000696155.1). The sequence goes on along the minus strand of NW_019059701.1, from coordinate 34,419 downwards.
CCTTCTGAGTGACTGTCAGCGTCTCAAAAAGAACTCTTGAACAATGAGTTTGAAGTAAGTGGTGAATTACACACTTCTGGTTCGTGAATACACTTTACCTTGTGACAATGTTGTCGGTATTAGCAGAAATGCACTGCACGCTAAGAGGAGTAATGCCACTTGTGACGTCATTTTCTATTGAAATCTCGTTTCTCGCTTATTCACAGCATCCAATTACCTCAAGGCGTCTGAAAAGTTGGAAACATAAAACATTAGATCCAGTTGTACATTTGTTTAAAAACTAAACGGCCAATTCACTGAAATAACAAACTTCGTAGCAATTAATGAAAACACGGCGTTTCCTAGACCCTGGTTTCGTCACGACTAATTTACTCGAGCTTCGGGGAAGCTGGTGGCCGGTGTCAAGGTCGTTTGTTCGCCTTGTGTGCACATTTCCATTACCGCAGTCCCATTATATTTATCGCCCATTATACTTTTTTTAAAATTTTTTGTTCGTGTTATCTTCCGGCATAAGGCTTCCTCCGGCTCTGGCACATCTAAGTTTCATTCCAGTGAAAACAATTTTAATTTAAATAAGGGGTTTTAAACTTCTTCCAGAGCTAGGGCCACATTTACCGTTGCTTGACGACTCGCGGGCAGTAAGATTGTAAATGAGGACAGTTTGCTGGAACTTTATGGCAGTTTAGTAAAAATGCTACAAACTTTTTCCAGAAGTTTCACATATTACATAATAATTTTGTTTAACGAAACCAGTCACTAGTGAGATCTTCGTTATTAACCCTTTGCAGTCCAGTGGTAACTAAGACATTTTATCCATCTGCTTCAGCACTCAGTAACTGTTTATTTTGTATTTATGGGTTCTGATTCTCACTATAAACGGCTTTAACCGGCTGGTATTATTAATGGTGAATTAAAGTGTTTTCTTTGCAGTACGGACTGAATTCTAAACATTATTTAAACGAGTTTCAGCCTTGAAGGTTTAAGCTGTAGTTGCTCAGAGCGAGATATTACCGAATATTGATGACGTAATGAAATCGCGTTTTTTGATATTAAGCAACTAGGGCTGCTGATTGCGACCCCTAGTCTGTTTTTGTTTATCATTTTGATCCTCTGGAACCTTTATGTTCTCACCTCTCGTCCTTTGGCAATTAATTTGTTTCTTCGTTTTTCTCTCACAGTTATCTTTCTCTGTTTCTTTAGCGGGGAGAACCTGTTTGTGAGCGACCATCGTAAAGGCCAAGACTGGGATGAGAGGTTGATGAAACGGATTCTGAGGAAAGCGGTAAGCGAATTGAATTTACGAGGCTGAGAAACGTGGGATATTGTGTTAACTGTGCACATACAATAGATCTCAGTTTTTTCTGTCTGTCTTATGCTCTCACACCAAGAACCTTGAAAATGGCTGTCTTTTGGGTTGTAGCGCCGTGTATTTTGGTAGAAATTTACCAACGTTTGAATTATCCTTGCTGCCTCCATCATCAGGGCGATGTGCCGTTGATAAAATTTTACCCGTCTACACGGCGCCACAACCCAGACGACAGCTATCTTCGGACTCACCGTTGTGAAAAACTCAAATCCTCCTTTGGAAATTTTTGATCGCTTAACGAGTCCTGTTTCATAGATTCAGCGGTTAGCGGGACACTCGAAAATGATCTCACTGCATAAAAGCATTTTAGTTGTGACTTAGTGTTACGATATGTAGTAAGTATATAAGTATTAATCATTTGTGATACGTGTTCTGATAGGTGAGTTAATATAATAGCGTCTTTATTTTAGTACAGTTAATTGGAAGAAAAACCAGGGAATAAAACGGTCCCTTTAGGTGTTTTAAATAAAATTTGGTTTGTGTAAAACACGTGACTTATAGACGTAATAACCACATGTATTCCCTGTGAAACTGTTTATCCAGTGCAACAGTAACACTTGTTATTCAGCAGTGTAATCATATTTAGCGTGAATTGAGTTGTTCCAGTTGACTGGTTTATGTCAACGGTAAAATAATTACGTCTCAGTGAATTAGAGAGATCCGCTGCATTATTACATGACAAGTTTCTTAAGGGGATATGTTTATGCAAATTAATACTCAGTTTGAAAACTGCTTTGGGTAAGCATGTCTGCGAAGGAACGGGCTTACTTGATGATGGACAGTAGCAGACACTTTGACGTCCGATGAGACGACACGCCCATATTTCGATGCATTTCTTCCCTAGAGTCGTTATATAAATTATTCATAAACGTGTATACATTTATACGTATAATTGAATTAATGCTTGTAGGCATCAACTAGGATTTTCCATTACTTATTTGTACGTGTTTCTCAGGAAGGTTTACAGGTTTGTCACACGGGTTTCAAAGTAAGTTGAAGGCAAATAAAAAGCAAGAACTTCTCCTTCAGGTAGCAAGTATTAATTTGCTAGAATACTTTACACAAAGCAGGCATTCAATTTAAGAAGAAGCCAAATGCGTATGTGTTTAAACACGTGATATATTGAATCTAAGTGTACATATTCTTACTGAAGTGTTATTATGGTTTAGGGTTATGGAACAATGAATGATTAAGATGTTTCATTGGGCCTTTGGACATCGCTATCTACACAAGACATAAAATACAGAAAATCCGAATCAATGTTTCTAGTGGGACTCGAACCCGCGATCATATTGTTCATTGTCTGTATTAACAGACTTTCTATAAAAGGACTTTGCTCTAAAAGAACTAGTATAGTTTCCTATCTTTACCCGATACACTAGATTTAATCTCACATGAGGAGATGATTGTATTAACGTCATGCTTAAAACAGATATATTATTTGTCCCATGTAATGTCATAATTAAATTAAATGTTAGATGAGAGTGCCATCAGAATTTTACCTTCCTGTTGGCCACAGAGACGCTAATAATAGTAGAGTTACTTATGCGAAACACATAGTAATATTTTATTTTTCAGGACCGGTAATTACCACGTCATATCCCGCTGTTACAGAATATTCGTGCTGTGAAGCTTTATTAAAACGTGAATGTACAATGTCACGGGTATTTCCATAATGATATTAGGCGCATGCGCTCTTGTTGTGCCTGGCGGAACTAATCGCAATGATATGCGCACCCAGTGCTTCCTTCCTCCCGATTATCCCTAAGGGGAGGTTGTGTCCTGCGAAGATGGCTGTCTTCTGGGTAGTAGTGCTGTGTATTCTTGTCGGGATTTACAAACATTTCAGAGGTTCTTGCTGCCTCCATCATCAGACAGCAATGACCTCCGAAACGTCGGTAAACTTCTACTAGACAGCCATCTTCAGACACACCACCGAGATAACCTGAAATCCTTGTATGTTACGTTTCAGTGACTGTAGACTATCAGTTTTACGGATGAAAACAAATTTACATTTTACACAGTTTATTTCACAATGTTAAGTAGTTAAATTCTTAAGCTTCTTGCCCTCGTAGACGTAGTTTAAGTATTTGCATTGGCCTTCCTTAATTAACTTAACCTATTTTACATGGGAATCCTTCACTGCTGATTAGGAAATTTCTTGCTTTAATTACGGAGGCTGAGTTATATTTCGCGAAACACAAGAGAACGTTTAACTTCATTATTGACTACCTTTGCAATCATGGGTTTGTTGGTGAACAATAGATTCACGCCTGCAATACGTTAACGTCAAGGATAATTATAAAATTGTCCATCTTGTGGAACATCATTCTATGACATAATGGGGAGTGGAGGTAAGACGCCAGATATTCTTAACCTAGGCTGTAGACAGAGGTGAATGGTCGGCTATGCGCCCCGGTGTCCATTGGGTAAGAAGCTGGGTGAGCCCCAGAGCCAGTCTGGGCCTCGTAGCAAGTCTCTAGCCCTTCCGGGAATTGAACACAAGTGTCCAGCCCGTAGCCCAGTCAGTATTCTGATTGCCTTCTTCTTCTGGGTTTCGGCGCCGTCGTCGGTAGACGCCAACGTTACTGGGAAGCATACCGTCTCCATCTTCAGTGTTCAAGTGGCGATGATAGGAAGTGGAGAGCGGTTTTTATAGGCTCAGAGGATGGAAAGGTTTCCCTTCCTCAAACTCAAAAACACATTTTCGGTCGGGATGAAAAGTTAAGTAATGTCACTTCATCTCAAATTATCACTTGGCCGCCACGATTGTATTACTGATGGTAAGAAGTTAATGGGAACAAAGGTATACATGGGGAATGATTATGTGAATAATTTCTTCAGAGAAAATAAGCTGAAATGCGAAGTAATTTCACTAAACCTCAAACCGTCGATCTACCACAGCATATTATGTGATCGTATCTCTTGAAATCCCTACGTAAAAAGGATGTTTCATGCCAGTCACAGAAGATTTTGTTACTGTGTCTTATGAAACACGTGCAGAGGACAGTCGATGCATAGAAAGTATTATTACGTGTTGGCCTGCATTCAATACGCGTTGTCAAATTAGTATGTGAGAACGAGGAACTTGAGTTTTGTTTGTGTCAGGGTCATGCACTAGGTAAGCATATACCTGTATTGTAGGTCAGATAAATCATTCAGGTGGTCTAAGGTTCGAATCTCAGTCCTGAAACTAGCTATCCTGGCAGTTGTGGTTTTCCTCAGTTAATTCACGAAGACGCCGAGTAGTGTATATAGTACGAGCTACTGACTGCGGCTTTGAATGAGCCACAGATGAATGTCATTACGAACGTTGTGATGCAGAGACAGTAATTTGCACGTGTTTGAACTTGATCGAACAGACACAAGACGATAATATACACGGTCTGTTGTAGCGTGAAGTTTTATTTGCCCAGATGGGCGATAAGTGTCTCAGAATCTCAGAAAAGACAAGAGCTACTGTCTCTAGATTTCGACCAGTCACTCTTATATTGTCTTGGAATACACAATCGTCTCAGTAATATATTTTCCATTGAACTTTTCTCGTTCCCCTTTGAAATCTCGTCTTTATCCGTCTGTCGTGTCATATGAGTTTATTTGCGTAGGAGTGCACTTTCTAGCAGTCAGAGCTTAACTAGAGGCGATGTCACGTATGTATGGAATACGCACAAGGTTGCTGACCTCGGCAAAAGATAGTCGTAAGTTTTCACCTCATGTTTCGGCAGCTTTATATCCAAAATCAAAACCTACTTATTCAGGAGGTCCCGGATTTAAATCTCGCCCCGGAGGCCGGCTACACCAAGGTTTTTCATGGATTTTCTCAGTAGCTTCCTTCCACAGTTTCCATTTTATTATCCACTACTCAGCCCATCGCAAGGCATTACGGAATAAGGTCTGAATTCGATACAAATTGCGTATGACTTCAAATGTATTCTAGAAGTTCAAAGATAGAACG
>NW_019059701.1:18606-29086 GCF_000696155.1 Zootermopsis nevadensis | reverse complement strand
GGAATGAATAAAATATCCATTATCTATTGTAAAGATGATGGAGCATGCCTCATAGTCGCGAGAAAAATACAGTCCTTTATTACCCTGTCCCGGGTCAGGAAATTGAAACATCTCGTTTGACTATGAACAGAGAATAAAGTATTCATGGGTGGTGTTGCTGAACACAGAGAAAAGGATATCACAGACAGCAATCAATCATGTTTCGCAAGCAGCAGCCGTTGTACCATGACCGCCAGAGTGCCACTCGTCTGACAGCCGGTCGCTCGATCCTTCCTGTTACGTTCAGCACCAGAGTCGTGGCAGCAACCTTCTCCACACCAACTATACGCACGCATTCCGGAAATTTGCTGAAGCCTTACAAACGAAGCTGATGTCATTCTGCGTTGTTTCCAGAACAAACTCCGCGTAGCTTCATATAGCGGCAGAACTATATAGGTTTTTATTCATGAAGTACCCGGTTCGAATCTTGGTTAAATTGCCAACTGTCATGACTGAGAGTTTTTGTTTTCTTTTATATCACTAGGCGTATGTCGAGATATCAGGCATTCAAATAGGTCACAACACCTAACTTCAACTACTAACTTTATTTATTTACCATTACATAATATTCAGTAGGATCTTTAAATGGTGGTGGTTTTCTGGGTTTTGACGTCGTATAGACTTGTATGTGAGTGCCAACTGAAGTGGAGTCAACCCTGAAGATCGAAACACTGTGTTACTAAATGCTAGAATCCGCCTAAAAGCGCACACGGGGTCACAACCCAGAAGAAATCAATCGACATCTTCACTGTCGTGAGAACCTCAGATGTCAACGATAAGTAACCTAATTAATAGCTCATGCAGAAAACAGTGAGACATTAAAAATAATAGATGCAGATAATTCCTTACTCGAATGACTTGTTCCTTAAGCATACGTGTTAACTGTCTTGTAAGTGCAAAATTTATGGACGTTTTTACGTGTATCTGCGGTTCTCATGTCGTCGTCCTCGGCAGTGCCCCAAGATACCTGTTCGTAGTTGCAGAACTTAATAATTTTGTTTGCTGACACGGGAACTACGTAAAAGGACAGCCAGGTTGCTGGAATATTAACGCGTGACTAGGTGACGTGAAGTTCAAGGTGCGCTATCTAGAAACATTATTAATGGTTGTTCGCTGCCCAAGTGTTTGTGTTGTTGCATTGTGGTTGTTTACATGTAGACCGCCTCAGAGTCGAATTACCATATGAACCTGCTCAGTGCCGGTATAATTAGCCGTTGCCAGGGTAAAACTGTGTAAGTCCTAAAACTATTTTAGGAAAGATCTCACTGATGTTTAATTAAATTTCGAGGGGGGGGGGACCATATGCATATAATTATTCCGTTTACACATGATGTTCAGGTTCTGAAGATAATTTTGCTAAATTACGGGTAACACGAAAAGGCTGTGAAGTAGTCGTCATAGTTCTGTTGTAATTTTTCTGTACTTATGCTCTTTACCTTGGCACTGGCGTATTTTGCATCATCCTCGTCTTCATATTGTTGATGCCACTGAGTTGAAAATTATGAAGATTTGATGGTTTCAGGAGTCATGTACTTCATTGCAGACATTCAAGGGAGCCTCAGTTAAGAGGCGGTTACACACACGCAGCGCCGTATTATGATTGTCGTGAAAAAAATTTGCCTTCCTTGAGTGTTATAATTCTGTAGGGATCTCTTGTGCTTTAGTTATGAATTATAAGGAAGCGACTAGGAATCAGTTAACCAATTTTCTTCGGAAGGTAATAGACTGATTAGCCTAATTCATCTAGGCACACTATAGACCTGACAACCCCGTGATAGACTAAATTGCAAAAGAAGATTTACAACTACAAGCACAACAAAATTAAAATTGCAAAATTTAACAACACACAAAAGCTAAAATATAACGGACAAAATGGGAAGAACCAAATTATGATAATTATTAGACTCACAGTCTACCCTACAGGGATATGAACGCGCCTTAAAATAAATTACAGGTATTCTAATTCGTACTGCCTTCGGTGTAGCAAATTTATTCCTAGCATGAGAATGTGTTGATGATGAACACAGGTATCTCATATAACGGCTTCTCGTAAATTATGGAATTAATTAACTCTGGAGTGAGTCGGCGAAAATGAGCAAGATTTATGTGATTTAAAATCTAGTTCGTGAACCCACTGTGGGTCTCCTGCGAATCGTGCCAACATGGCAGGGGTATAATTTACATGTGATCAATTTGAGCTACTTTCAAAGATAGCAAAAGACGGTTAATCTTACGCGTTCTTAACCTCTACATTATGTGGATGTAAGATCGGTTCCAGGTCCCACCTACTGGGAACTGCTGACTCTTATCTTCAGGGTTAAATCGGCTTGTCCAGTCACCTCCATCTAGATGCCGAGAATAAGTACTCGTGAAGCCGATATCTCTCCGAAACTCATTCATAGCTCAGTGATTAAAATAGTAGAGGGGTAGCTTTTGTTCACAAGTACCCTCACCAATCCTCTACCTAACCAACCAACCAGATGGCTTACCGAACCCGAAGGTTCATCACCGAACTAACCAAAGTCCTCCACCGGACCCTGTCCTGGGCCAACAAAATCCAGTCGCCTTCAAACCAATCCTCTACCTTCGTTCACAAATGTATTCATAGCCTTGAACGTGAATGCCTGAATTATATGACTAAATAAATGCTTGTCTTTGTTTTACTCAGACATCGCCACCACACTTCACGTCCCAGTGAATACCAGAACGTTTCGAACCAGGTTTAAGTCAATAAGGTTTGGGGCAGACAAACAACATGGAAATTGGATTCGTGTACGCAAATAACATGTCAAATGAACTGTTCGTTTCGTTTATGAAAATCTTGCATTCGGTGGTGTGACTCAAATTCCTCGAGCAGAAATGGTCTGGTTTCTTTCCTCTTTGCTGATCTATCGGCTGTTTTCGAAAGGTTGACAGAAGAGACAATTTAAGCATACAATGATCGTCACAATTAGACTAAGTAAAACCTTTATTATCGCACGTGTGCATACATAAAGATATGCTCATGTCGTTTTACGTCTATTTTGCGCTGCTCTGGGACAATCGAAATGATATCCGAGGAAAACAAACTATTTTTCGAGAAGAAACCTAGGTCGACTTTAAAGTCGATAGATAGGAGCAGTAGGACTGAATGAAGAATGAACGAATACTCAGTAAACTTAGAGATGTTTTAAAAGCGATCCACACTTGTGTTGAATGAAATAAGGAGTAAGCAGTCTTTTATTTTATACAAGTAATACGCACAGGAGGATGCGACAGTCAAAGATTGATAATCCACGTTTTAATTCTTCGAATAAACTTAAGAACGAACTAATCTTGTTCGAACACGTGAACGATGGAGTAACCTACTTGAGAAACTGATAGTCGCTGAGCTGGTCAAGACCGTTCGATACATTTTCCAATTGTGTGTGACCCGAATGAAAAATGCTACCCTCTCCCCTGTCTCGGGTTTCCCGTGTTTTAGTATCTTGAAGCTCTCAGGAAATGGTCACTTGGCACCATGACATGGTCCCGTTTTAACAGATCCGGTGGTGTTTACTGTTAAACAGTACAAAAGTTTCATTCAGAGTGATGGAAGTGTGAAGTGAATGTTGCCAAGTACGGCTAAGATTTGCAGTTATTCCTTTACGTGTTAAGATTTGCTGTTATGCTATAGCGTACGTGTACAGTCAGCAGTGCCAATCCTGCGACACCTCACGCAGATCTGAGAACTCTATCTTGTTTGCTGAAAATAAATTCCATGTCTGAGACCGAGGTCTTACCGCTATTTACAACATAAAAGCAAAGACCTTTAAGTTGCGAATTCGATCGTAATCCAGTCGAAGAATGTTCAATCACGTGATTGCGTATCGATGGTTACGCTGTCGAATTTGAATAGAATACAGAACAAGCGGAAATACAAATTTGTAACTGACGGAACGATGCAAAAAGAATCTGGTAGGTTTTACAGTCAAGTAAGGCAATCTGATCCGAACTGAAGCCAAGAATATGCTACTTTATCATACTTATGCATGCATAGTGATAGGAGATCGATGATTAATTATACTTTTGACTTAGGACGCTATTAGTTAGGCTTCTGCTAAAATAAGAACTTGTAGATGTGGTTTGAAAAGAACGAAACGTACAAACCAATCAGCTACGAGTGTTACACAGGACGGCTGTTGTCATGACCTTATCACAGTAGTTAAAACAATAAATTTGTTAAGAGCAAATAGTGTCGGACGCGAATGTATAAAAATATATAAGGAGCTTGAATCGATGGGTATGTAAAATAGGACACTGCATTTGAAGATGTTATAATGCATCGTGTGTTGTGATAGATACCACGGAATTAATCCATTTCACCGATGATGGAGACCGTAAGTTCCTCTGAAACTTCGGTCCGTATCTACCAAGCAAAACGGTGCAACATCCCAGAAGAGTAAAAGACTTTGTATAGATACATGGGAGGATCTGCTATGGCGTAGGGCTATCCCCGTCGCTGGCGTGGTTCTTTGCGATAACAATTCTCATAAGATAACCAGTTCTCACACGCCAAAAGTTGCTCCATTTATCTCACAGGCATCACGCGAGAACTTGTCTGTCCCCGTGAGGTTAAAGACCTGCATTCCCTTGCAGGTATCTGTGGCGCAAGGAACACGGCATAACTGTTTCCTTAGTCCTGATCCAAATGGTTGGTATTGTGTTCTGTGATCATCATCAAGCCACAGACCAAGACGCGACAGGAGTAAACAAGCATTTGTCTCAGCACAATGTGACCCTCAACACCTCTGTCTAGCACGGCAGCTGCTAGAAGCCGATGTCACGCACCCAGGAGGTCCGTGGTGCTTAACTATGCACTGTGCCATGTACCCCACGGTCGTCACAACCTACAAGAAAGTGCACCGCATTGACTTCAACACTTCTATATCTGATTTTCCACTTTTCTTCCACATTTAAATATCCGGTTTTACGATACGGTCATTAGCAGAAAGAAGGACATTCTTTTGGGAATTTTTTTTTGTAATAACTTCGCGTCCTTCGTCTAATTAATTTTGTCACGAAGACAACGCCAAAACAGGTTCCTGTTTTATCTATTCCCATGTCTGATTACGCAAGTTCTTTTGTTCCTGTGCTTGGTTTCCAACTTTGACGTTCGAACAACCATACCACTCACGTACGTATAATTGTTTCAAATACCTTGAACTTTGTTCAGCAGTACATCATAGTGCAACAGTGATCTACGTATTTAGGACTAAGAAAGTATTTTCGATGCCTAAGAGTAGCATAACAATAAGATCATTTCCAAGATAGGAAAGAATCCCACACTGTAGTCCGCTATAGTGTTCAGCTACTTTGATAGCACGATAAAGTTTTAGAAATGACTTAATTGATCGCATGTTATAATTTGACTTATTTCTTCATATAGACGTGAAACTTGATTTCTGACTCTGAGAGAAAAGCAGAAACTGAAAGTGTTTGAGAAGGGAGTGCTGAGGAGGATATTTCCGGTCTGCCAAAGAGACGCTTCGGCCGACTTAACTCCCCTAAGAATTCCGGCGTCTGTTTAATTGGAGGCGGGTGGAACCCAGAGCAAGCTCGGATTTGATTCTACATCTCTTCTTAGCACGAAGCCAGTCGCTTAATTCACTGTTGTCATACTTGATGCAATGTTGTGGCGCTGTAAATTACTGTTGTTGAATGTGCACGTGTTTCATACACATTGGATGCATTCTCCACCCGCACGACGACAATTGTATCATCCAAATAAACACGGAGGAGAGATTCCTCTGGCCTCGTGCTCAAGGGCATACGACAGATTTGGCCCTCGCTGTATCATTTTATTGGTACTGGGTATGAAACATGTAATCGTGAGAACTCAGTGTGATTACTCTGTCCTTTTTCGGTTGAAACAAACTACGAGCCTTTTAGAACGGTCAGAAGAAATTAAGATCTTTTCCGTTTTGTTATGTCACATCCATTATGCCACTTAAGGGAAACTGCGTATTATTTCATTAGTCACACTGCGGTTAAATACTGACATTGCTTATTTAAGACATCTAAAATATAATTTAATATAATTATAACTCGGATAAAGTAATGTTATTAGTTCATACCACATACGTTTTATTTACACTGAAGTTCATTAGAATGAGTAGTTACAGTCGTATTATTTCTTCGGGCGTTTAAAAAAAGATGGAATGGGCTGTCACGTACATAGGGCCAAGAAATGAAACGGATATGCTCATCGGCTAGTGAGTTATGTAAATTAAATGTGATACTGCTCATAGCAACATGATTTGTTTTTTGCCCGGAGCCTTCTACTGGCAATCTGTTTTCGCCTGTCAGTGCCCCGCCATAACCTCACTTCGCACCGCTTGCATACTCGGCACCAAACAACCACCGCTGATCTCTTCGACCTACTGCAATATCAGCATGTGAGTAGTAAATATGTGTACAGTTACGTCATATTTTATAACATATTTAGGCAGGAAACACCAGTGCTATTAGCAGTTAACAAAATTAGCACATACATTTCTGTAACTTAAGATAATTTTCCTGTATCAATGGCGAATATAGTAGCCTACTGAAGCTATATTTGTCTGTCACTATTAATATCGAGCGTGGAAACTACACTGTTGCTTAGATTTTTATGTAGGTACGCTATTGTAATTTTGCCACTGGAATAAACTATCATCTTAAATTAGAAATCCATTATGAAGATCCTACTTTCAAGTAAGGTTATAATGACAATATTTTAAAGAGAAGTCAAACCGCTGTAAGAAGTTCGAGGACTTCCCGATTTAATGAGAAATGAAATTCAAAGACCATTTGTAAGACTTCGGTTTAGATAACGGGAGGTCATTGAGATGGATCTACAAGAAATAGGACCTGAGGGTGTGAACTGGATTTATCTGGCTCGGGATTGAGTCCTGTGAAAGATCTTGTGAACAGGATAATGAGGAATTGACTGAGTGACTATTAATTTCTCAAGGAGTACTCTTATCCATCCGGTTACTTAGACTTCATGGTTCCTTCTTGGTTCTTCAATTTGTTACCAAGTCTTAATAACGTTAAAGTCTCTGGTTTCCTTTATGGAATTAATGTTTTCGCCTAATAAGTTGTCTTCGTCGTAAACAACAAGCTGATATGACGATGTTGTTGTTTCAGAGAAAACCTATGGTTATCTTCATATCTGTGTAGAAGCGAGATCAAACCCGGGATCTTCTGGGTGATGACCAAATGGGTAGCGTAGTAGTTTAATGTCTTATTCAAAGCGTCCTAGGTTTGATCCAAACCATTATCAATAATATTAAGAAGAAATACGTTTATAGGAATCTGTCAGTATAATAACAATCAATAGGTTAATAACCTGAAGACGTTGAGTAGAACCAACTCTGAAAACGTCATGTCCAGTAATTATACCTCAGACAATAGACAGTGTCCGTCAAATATTAGTATAAGGCATGTACGTAGTGTTTGGACCGGGAATTACAAAGCCTTCGTAAATGAGCGGCAGTTTTGTTGTGCGTCCCTTAAGGTGAGACAACTTTTTAAGTAGACTACAGTGACTCTTTTTCTGAGGTCGTTAACAGGAGAGATAAATCAAGTAGCTGATCGTTGTAGTGCGTGTGAGGTGATATTTGTGTTACGACGTTTTTGGGCGCTTGCACTGTCAGGGCGATGTGCGTGACGGGACATCGTAATACGCAGTGGGGTTGCCATGTCAATGAAATACAGCAGCATTTTTGTTCTATGAATTCCTAGATAAATTATTTTATATAATGAGTGATTTTTACACAAAATTAAAAACAATGAACGCATAATTAGGATGTATATGCACATTTAAAATTATTCTTTATCAGGACTTTTTCCATCGTCTGTTCTTTAAAATCACGACGGTCCAGTGACAGAGACTAGTTCTATCTAAGGGACCCAACAGAGTAGGTAGGTACCTCTCACCTGAAGACAGAGACAGAACCAGCCTCCGAAACGTCGTGGTTTTAAAGAACATACGATGGAAAAAGTCCTGACAAAGAATAATTTTAAATGTAAACGACCGTCGTCAAAACCCTTTATAATTGAATGTATATTCACATGTTTCAACATGGAATTTACTCAATTCGATTGATTTATTATTGTGTTCCCGTGGAAGATTATTAGGTTATGACATGTGTCGTACGTTGCAGTACATGAACTTTGTTAAGACCCACTTCGTCGTAAACAGGTTACCTGTATTTGAATTGTTATCGACGTTCAGTTACTGATAGAACAGAAGGCCACATAATGGAGGGTTTTTAATGAAACTGCCACAGATAGCTGACAAAAGAGTTATCCTTCAGCTTAGAGGATGGCTGTTAAAAATTTCGCCTGTTGTTAGTCGTTACACATGAACTCAGACTGCAATAAATCTTAGGGTTCATTAAAATGTGGGAATTTTCTTTACCAGCTGAACGACTGTTAGCTTTCCAAGAAGGACTCTACTCCATGGGGTTAACTAGATGGATATGCAAAGCTATTGTGTTACAGACTTAAAATGTAGACCTGCTGTTCACGTAACATGGTATAAATGTGTATTCGTTAACTTTTTAAAAGGATATCCAGCCAATTTTCATTATTCATTCTATCATTACTACCACATCTACATTATAAAGTACGTGTTCAGTCTCTTTCGCATATAAATCTTACAACCTTACAACACACGCCAACCTCATCCCAAAAGAAATACCGTAACCGCGTAATTTCCACACTATCTTATATAAGAAATCAATGGCCTTTGGGCGCCATCATGTTATAAGAATAGTCTATTTAAGGACAGCGATCTTTCGTTCAAAAACTTGCTCTTATTTTTTTCCTAGAAAAAAAGAAGGCAGTCGCATTCTTCTGACCATGAACCTGAAATGTGGCAGTGAACAAGTGGATGTTGCTGGCCTTCGTTCGTGTCTGAAGCATGAAGATGGTGCGCAGACCTCAGGAGTTACTAATGAAAGCGATGCGTCTACCGTGATTTGAAGTACTCATGAGTAAAGGTCAGTGACGTCTCCGTACTTTGTTTCTATGGATATTGATCAGCGCAAACGAGACAGCCCCTTATTGCTTTTACTGGATGTACGTACAAGCACGGGGAACGTAGCGTGAATGCTAATTTTTCCTTCATTTATTTAAAGATGCGTTATCAGTGTTCATGTTATGTGACGTAGAGCTGGTTGTTGATTTTGAATGATGGTATGGCAAGGGTGTTCGTGGGATTTGTAGGGCACTATCGCAACATTTGCATGGGGTACTGAGGAAAATCATATAGTTTTCAAGCTGGGTTTCTTCACAAGGAAATAAAATATAAACATTGCATGGTTAATTCGTTGGAGCAGAATCCTTTTTGGCCAGCTCGTAGTCGGTGAGGTGCTTCAAGAAGTTCCCACCTTCAGAGAACCGGAAGCTTCATTATCGTGTTCACAGAAGACCGCCATTGGCATTTATCCGGAGCCAAATGAATCCAGTCCACATCTTCGCATTCCATTTCTTCTAATATGTCCGCTTTAATATTCTATTCTCACCTATGCCTAGTTCTCGTAATTGGTCTCTCCTTTGAGGTTTTCCGGCTACGAGTTGTTTTACGTAAATGTGTAGTTTCTGACATTAAAATTTGTAAGTTACTTAGAGTTTTAAATTGCTGAAAAGTTTTTATAGATTTAGATGTCGAATGTAATCGGAATTCATTCTGTTGTGTCGAAGATGAAGTATATAGACTGACAGATACGGCCTTCGAGTTATAGTAGTAGTAGTTTAACGACGCTGCTAGTGGCTCAGACTGTAAAGCGTCGGCGAACTTACCAATTGCACTTTCATGTAATTCACTTCTAGAAAATAACGCATAACCGTATGCTACTTAGTTACTTCTTGACCAAGGACACGCTGAATGAAGTTAGCACATTCTTTACGGATTACCAACGTCTTGTCATATTCAATTACATTTGGCTTGGATCCAGGTCATTCCGGTAACCGGTAAATGTCCTTAAACAATAGTGACTGCACCTGGCCGAGATTGTAACACAGTCAACAGTTTTGGCTTCCTTCTTCTTCTTCTTCTTCTTAAAGCCTAGATTTTACAGATTAGGCGTTGTGATCCGTTACAAATTATAATCAAGAATTACGTCTAAGCTGATGAATTGTTTTAACTTTCAGCATGAACAATTTATGCTACAAGAAATGACGCAATGCAGCGATAAATTGAATTCACATCGCCATAAAATACACGAACTACACGGTGCAAAAACACAGTAGACGTTTATCTTCATATCGACTAGTGTTCGGTTGTTTTCCTCGGTGACACTGTACAACTTCTGCAGTTCAGACAGCATCGTTAAATATTCCTAGAATCGATTAACTGAATTGCATGACGTGCTGTTTTGTGGGATAACTGATGCTACCGTGGTAACGTTATTTTAACAGATAACCCCGTTAC